>JAKSZT010053883.1:64184755-64314288 GCA_026826555.1 Tolypeutes matacus
CTTAATCATTATTTAATCAAGTAAAAGTGAAACCTCTGAATCCAATACAATCTAATATGCCCAGAGGAACAGACCAGTTTATAAACATAACCCAATACCTATTTTTAGAATTCATAAACTATATCAAACTGCTACACTAGCAATTCTTTTTTTTTCTTATAATTTTTCATCTCTCTGCCTAACTTTTGTATATTGTACATTGTATATTGTATTAAAGTTCTCAACAGATTATTTTTAATTCCTTACCTGGTAACTCCAAAATCTGTGCTCTTAATCTCTGCTGCACCTGGAAAGTTTTTAAACTTTTGATGTTCAGGCAGCATACCATAATAATTAAACCTGAAACCTGGGCATGGGACCTAGGCAGCAGTACTTTTCTAATTTAGAAAAGTGCTGTGCATAAGAATCACCTCAGAAAATTTTAAATATCTTTATATCCAGAAGAGTGCTAGAGTAGGCTCACACCAGCTTGCAAGAGCTAATTGTCAAATTTTCAAGAATTTTATGAGTCAATTGTTAAACATAATCATTATTTAAAATTAAATTATATAAACTTACAATGAAATAAATTACCCTAAAAATGAAGACACTAACTACTGAAAACTCACCCCTTCCTAATTATGTTACTAAATTTTTCTATTACAGAATTCTTACAGTTATTTACATCTATAGTATCTTTACGGTGGAAATAGTACAATAGTGTGTTACTAAGAATCTCTTTCTAGATTCCTGCATAGTAACTTCATGTTAGTAGCTTGAAAGTGGCTATGATGACTTTTTATATCATTAAAATTGGCAAATGCTATAAATCAGGGATTCGATTCCCCTACCCTAGAGCAGGTAGTTAAACATTTATCAACACACCACTACTTATGCCTAACTCACTCCCAGTTATTTCAATTCAATTGGCCTAGAGTGAGACTTGAGTATGGTGATTTTTAAAAGGTATACCAGATGATCTAATGTGCATCAAATATCTGCTCAAGACTAAAAGAGAAGCCAAGTGATAGAAGTAGAATTGTTTAGGTATGATTCACTTTAGAGATTGACTTTGTGGTAGGAATTCACTAGCACCTGATCAAGATGATATAAATATCTATATTATACTTTAAGGTGTCTAGAGATGGATTTGTGTTGATTTTCTTTGTTTTAGATGTCATAAGCAGAGGAAGGTCTCAAAGCAAACCATTACATAAAATTTTAATCTTTATCTTAAGCACAATGCAAATACATTGAAGGGTTCTTAAGCAAAGGAGGATGTGATAAGATTGGTTTTTTGTTGTTTTGAAAAGATCATTCTGGCTGCAGTTTGGAAAAACAAATTGGAGGGTGGCAAGAATATATGTAGAGAGATCTGAGGAAGGTAATGACAATAATCCAATCTTCCCTGTCTTTCTATGATAGGATGAGCTACTCTTATTCAGGCCATGTGACATAGTTCTGGCCAATAGATAAAAGTAGACATATACTGGAAGGAGGAAGGCTTCTGGGAAAGCTTTTACTTTCCTCATAAATGAAGGAGTTGGGACTGGGGCTATCCCCTTTCTCCTTTCTGTCTTTAATGTGGATATAATGCCCAGAGCTGGAGTAGACTTTTGAGACCATGAGACAAGAAGCAAGAAGAAAAAGCATAAGGAAAGAGAAAAGCAAAGCAGCCAATCCAGAGTCTGACGTAACTGAGCCAAAAAATAAAGCCAAAAACTCTACTGCTTAACTTCTTTTAATATGAGAATAAGCCTTTTATTTATTTAAGCTAATTATTAGTTGGGTATTCTATTACTTGTTGTCAGAAGCATTCCTGTTACATCTCATAACACCAAAAAAGTCTATCACACATCACTTTTTCAACCTTATCAATGCTTTCACTAATCCCTCATTATCAATCATTTCAGAGGAAATTAAATCCTTACTGCACTTCAAGGCAAATGCCCCTTAAGTTCTTACCAACTTCTTTCAGCACTTCTGATCATCTATTATTTCCTCATTCTTGCATCTTCACTTTCATATTCTTTGTATACTCTCTCTGTTTACCCTCTGCTTGAGTTGGGCTTCTCCTGAAAAATTCCTAATCCTCCTTAAAAACCCAATTCAAAAGTTAATCCCTTTCTTTGTAAAGTTTTTTTTTCTCCTGAAAGGGGTTAATCACCCCTTTTTAAGTGGTCCCATTACATTTTGCATATATCTTATTATAGCATTGATCAGCCTGATCAGAATTACTTGCCTCCGTAGTTAGTTGAGTTCTTTTAAAACAGGGCCAGTGGTGCCTAAGGCTGGTTGTGTAAAAGTTACCTTGAGAACTTAAAATTCTCCTAATTCTCATGTAGCTATTCCACAGGCCAGCAATAGTAATCAGTACCGTAACTTTTTTCTCAAGTACTTGACATATCATAAGCATGTGTGCTAAATAAATAGTGGACTATTATTGAAATAAATGATTGTATTTTCATTACCTGTAAAACTAGGCAATCTTTCTCGTTTATACGATGGTTCTTCTAGGTCTTCTGCTATTGACTCAGTTGTTGACACACTTGACTTAGAAACTGTACTGCTTCCTAAAGCCGACCTTTAATAATGAATAACAACATTACTCATTTATTTAGATGTCTTATAGGTAATTAAAAATATAAATTAGAGCACATTACCAGATGGAGAAATCAAATATACTAAAATTATTATAAGTGAAATAGATAAAACTAAATTAGTTTTTTAAACAATGGGTTAATTATTGTTTTTTAAATACATCATTTTAATATATTTTAGAGATAAGAAAAGTAAAATGTATGCTAAAGTTCTTCAATGAATTTCCAATATATTTAAGATAAAATATGAAATGTTATGATAGTTCAAAACATGGCCCACAGACCCACCCTCCACAACAATCATTCTTTCCTTGGTCTTAAATACTCTAACTACATTGCCTTTTTTCCCCCCCCTTTTAATAGTTCTTCAAACTTGTGAAGCTCTCTTACTTCAGGGCTTCGGCCTGGAACACCCTTCCCCTCATTTTTCACATGGATTCTGTTCATCCATCAAATCCCACATTAAGTGTGATTTATTTCATTATATAAAGATTCTCTCAAGATTCACTTTTTTATTTTTTTATTTTTATTTTTTTAAGTTCTTTTTTTTTTTTTTTTTAAAGATTTTATTTATTTATTCATTTATCCCCCCCTTGCTGCTTGTGCTCGCTGGGTCAGCTAACCACGCCGTGCGGGCGGGCTTGCCTTCACCAGGAGGCCCCGGGAACCGAACCAGGGGCCTCCCATATGGTAAACAGGAGCTCTACTGATTGAGCCACAGCCGCTTCCCAAGATTCACTTTTTTAAAAATAACTTTGTATTCAGCAGGAAATCAGTATTTTAACAAATCCAAAACAATTTTCTTAAACATATGAATTTAACATTACTCCACAATACTTCATAATTCCCTTTTCTTCCCGTTTTAATCCCAATTGGCTTCCTAAAAGGGCTCCCATGCATTTTGTATGCAAATTTGGAGGCAGGCTTTAAAGCAGCATTTAACTGCTTAGTATTATAAAATGAGAGAGAAATCAAACCTTAGGAGAATATAAGAATAGGGAAAGGGGAAAGTCAACCTTTACCATAGTTTTAGCATAAAATAAATTTTAAAGAAAATGTCTAGTGGGAATATGCAGTTGTTAACTGTAGGGTACATGATGTAAGCCCCATAGTTTGGTTCCTCAGAAAATCTTCAGTAAAATCTATATTGTTCACAAATGCTTTTGTGTGAGTTTAGAGGAACTTTCAAGGATAAACAGAGCTCTGCAACTAATTAAGACATGAGAAGAACACAGAGATGGCATGCTAAGATAATAGAGTGGAGCTGAGAAATTGGTGCCAGCTTATATCTAAATATACATGCAACTTAAATGGAATGACAATATTTGTGAAATAAAAAAGAAATATAAAATGGTATACTCTACCTTGTAAACTGTCCTAGCATACTAGGATTTATTGTATTCTGATAAAGACTATGGGAAGATATAAATTCTGATCCAAGTGATCCTTCTTGTGATGTCAAAAGTTTATTTGGCTTTGCTGTACCAGTAAGTGGATCTGGATGATAAAGAGGTCGAGGAGTAACATCAACTCCATGTATATCAATCACCTATAGAAAATGGTTATTTAAAGTGAAATAAATGAAAAAGATGGGGTTTCTGAAAAATAGTTTCTCGAAAACAGAAATAAATGCCAAAGGAAAAAAATACATTTCTGGGATAGAATAAATATTAAAAATTGAACAGAAAAAAATTGAATAGTACAAGATTTTACACTTATAAAGCTTCTTAACTAGGCAAACATTTTAATATTTTAAGTCATTCATATTTAATCTATATAAAAGTAATGTATATTAATTTCAGGAAAATTCAGAAAGATAGACAATTCATCCAGAATATTAATATTTTGGTAGACTTAATTTTGTGTAAGATTTTTTTAAAAACTTATTTTTATCTTAACAGTCTATTAATAAACATTTCCCAAAGTGTTAATATTTTTTATTTATTTTGGTTTATTTTTAACCCTTTCAATTATGAAATCTAACACATATGGAAATATAATTACCATATCACTGTCTGTATAAGTTAAATAATGTAAAGGAAATGATTTTTTTTTTTTTAAGGAAAAAATTAGAACATTGAGAGCACCTCCAGAAACTCGCCTTTGCCCCTCCTGGAGCAGTCCTGTCCCTCCCCACAATGCTAACACTAGCTTGACTTTAGTAATTATTTCCTTTCTGTCTTTCTTTTTTTTTTCTTTTTTTAGTTTTATCAAGTTTGCATCCCTGAACAAGAGCGTTTAAGTTTTTTTTTTTAATGTATTAAAGTAAAATTTACATATAGGAAAGTGACCATATCATAAATGTATAGCATAGTGAATTTTCACAAACTGAACACACCCATGTACCCAGGATTCAGATTTAGAAAAAGAATATTACCAGCATCCCAGAAGTTCTCTCTGTGAAAGTCACTACTTATCTCTCACCAAAGGTAATTATTATCCTGACACCATGGATTAGTTTTGCCTGGTGTTGAACTTTATTTAGAGGAGTCATAGGGATTCTACTCTTTGGTATCTTGTTTGCTTAACATTATGTTTGTAAGAGTCATCTTTATTATTGAGTGCAGTTGTAGTTGTTCATTATCACTTCCATTGTGTGACTATACCACATTTTAATTTATCTTTTCCACTGTTCATGGAAATTTCTGTAGTTTCCAATTTTTTGGCTATTACAAACAGTGCTGCTAAGTTTATATGTGTGTTTTGCTGAATATTTTGCATGCATTTGTTTGGCATATACCTAAGTGTGAAATTTCTGGATAATGGATTACGCATATATTCATCTTTAGGAGATACTGCTAAAGAGTTTTCCTATGTGGTTCTCACCAGCAGTGTGTAACAGCTGTGGTTACTCCATATTATTACCAATACTTGGTATTTTTCAAGTTTGGCAATGTGATATAGTTTTACCTATTTTTGAAATTTATATAACTAGTCATACATTATTTCACGTCTGGCATCCTTTGTTCAAAATTATGTTTTTAAATTTCTCTATGTTGTCACATGTGAAATATTTCATTCATTTATACTTGTAAAGCAGACCGTTAGAGTAGTATACAGTATTTTATTTATCCATTATACTTTTAATGGACATTTGAGTTTTTTCCACTTTTTAGTTTTCATGAACACTGCTTCAAATACATTTATGTATAAGTATCCTGGTGTATATGAGTATACATTTCTCCAGAGGATATAGAGATGTGGAACTGACGGGTACACTTGATTAGATAACAACAAACTGTTTTCCATAATGGTTGCAAAGATTTTCATGATCACCAACATTGTATAATAGTTGTTGCTTAACATATTCACCAGCAACTAGTACTGTAACATTTATAAACTTAAGCCTATCTGGTTCAAGCATAATGATACCTCACTTTGATTTTAATTTCCATAAGCTCCTTTTCATATACTTATTCCCCATTTTGATTTCCCATTCAAGTCCTCTGCACATTTTTCTGCTGAGTTCTTTTTCTTATTGCTAATGTAGTTCATTAACTATTCTGTATAGGAATCCTATGTCAGCTTTATGTGTTGTGAATATTGTCTTTAACTGTGGCTTTATCTTCTTTATGGTGTTTTTTGATGAATAGATATTCTTAGTTTTAATGTAGTCAAATTTATCATCTTTTCCTTTATGGTTAGTGCTTTAGATGTCTCCTTTAAGAAACCATTTCTAATTCTGAAGTCATAAAGATATTCCTATACATTATCTTCTAAAAGCTTTGCTATGTTCCTTTTCATTTTTAGGTCTATAGTATAACTGGACTTCAGTTTTGTGTGTAGAATGAGAAAGGAATCTAATATATGTTTATTCCATGGGAATATCTAATTGCCTCAATACCATTATTTGAAATACTGTCCTTTAACCATTACTCTGCATTGTATATATGTGCTCAGTCATTAGTAGGCTCTCTGTATCACTTTGCTAACTAATATTACACATACTAACTTGGCATCTAGGCGAGCAAGTCCTTCCACTACATTCTTATTCAAGAATATCTTGGCTATTGTTACTCTCTAGCACTTTCATATAAATTTTTTAATTATATTGACAAGTTTCTGAAAAAATATAATGAAAAAAACTTTGTTAGGAATTTGACTTGAAATAGCATTGAATCGATACATCAAAATATGGGGAGAATTGAGTTGCTGACAATAATGCATGATCACAGTCTATCTCACTACTTATTTGGGTCTTGTTTAATGTCTCCCAATAAAATTTTCTTAAATTTTTAATTTTTATTGAGATATATTCATATACCATATGATCTATCCAAAGTGTATAATTAGTGGCTTTTAGTATAATCACAATGTTGTGCATTCATCACCACAAAAAATTTTTAGAACACTTTCATTACTCCAAAAAGAAAAACTCCACACCCCATAGCAGTCCTTCTCCAGCCCTACATAACCACTAATCTAACTTCATCTTTATAAACTGATTTACATTTACATTTTATATAAATGGAATCATACAATATGTCATACGTTGTGTCTGACTTCTTTCATTTAGCATAATGTTTTTGTCTGATACTAACATCTTGTAAAGTTAATATACATTTCTTCAATTTCAAAGGAAAACTGTCATACATGCAACTTTACCCATATTCATATTTTACATGCAGTTTTACTATGCCATACAGTTCCATGTTACATTTTTATGTATTTTAGACTTGTCCTTTAAACCCCTTTCATAGCCACATTATTGCTAGTTACAAATATTATGTTGGGCTTTCACCTTTTCTATTCATCTCCGTAAATCAACACACATCCTTTTTACCAATTCAGTGCAAGTTAACCCTCAGCTTTCCATTCTCTAACCTCCTTCTATTTTCTAGTGACCCATATTCAAGTTATTAACTCCACGAGATTACACAATATATTTAGTTGATAGTAGCACAATCATACAGTATTTGTCCTTTTAAGCTTGCTTCACTCAACACAATGTCCTCCAGTATTGTACATGTTGTCACACAAATTATGATTTCATTTCTTCTTACACCTGCATAATATACCAACATGTATATACACCACAATTTGTTTATCCATTCATCGGTTGATGGACACCTGGATTGCTTCCATCTTTTGGTAATTGTGAATAATGCTGCTATGAACATCGGTGTGCAGATATGTGTTCACGTCACTGTTCAGTTCTTTTGGGTACATGTCCAGTATTGGTATTGCTGGGTCACGTGGCAAGTATATATTCAACTTCCTTAGGAACTGCCAAAGAGTCCTCCACAGTGGCTGTACCATTCAACATTCCTACCAACAGTAGATAAGAGTTCCTATCTCTCCACATCCTCTCCAGCACAGGTTGTTCTCTGTCTTTTTAATAGTGGCCATTCTAATAGGTGTGAAACGATATCTCATTATAGTTTTGATTTGCATTTCCCTAATCGTTAGTGACATTTAACATTTTTTCATGTGTTTTTTTGCCATTTGCATTTCTTCTTTGGACAACTGTCTATTCAAGTCTTTTGCCCATTTTTTAATCAGGTCGTTTGTCTTTTTATTGTTGAGTTGTAGCATCTCCCTATAGATCATGGATATTAAACCCTTATCTGATATGTGATTTCCAAATATTTTCTCCTGTTGAGTAGCCTACCTTTTCATCCTTTTGAAAAAGTCCCGTGAGGTGCAAAAGTGTTTAATTTTGAGTTGGTCCCATTTATCTATTTTTTTGTTTTGTTGCTTGTGCTTTGGGTGTAAGGTCCAAGAAATCACCACCTACCACAAGGTCTTAAGATGTTTCCCTACATTTTCTTCCAGTAGTTTTATGGTCCTGGCTTTTACATTTAGGTCTTTGATTGACTTTAGGTTGATTCTTCTATAGGGAGTGAGATAGGGGTCTTCTTTAATTCTTTTGGTTATGAATATCCTGTTCTCCCAGCAATATTTGTTGAAGAGACAGTTTTATCTCATTAATTTGGCTGTAGTAAGTTTGTTGAAAATCAGTTGGCAGTAGAAGTGAGGGCTTATTTCTGGATTTTCATTTCCACTCCCCTGATCGATATGCCTCTTTATGCCAATACCATGCTGTTTTGATTACTGTAGCTCTGTAAAATGTTTCAAGGTAAGGCAGTGAAATTCCTAACATGTTGCTCTATTTTAGAATCCTTTTGGCTTTTTGTGTGCACTTTCCTATCCAAATGAATTTGGTAATTGCCTTTTCTACATCTGTAAAGTATGTTGTTGGAATTTTGATTGGTATTGAATTGAATCTATAAATCAGTTTGGGTAGGGTTGACATCTTCACGATAGTCTTCATATCCATGAACACAGAATATCTTTCCATTTGTTCAGGTTTTTAAAAATTTTCTTTTAGCATTTTTCTGTAGATCTCTGCATATGTCTTATACTTATCTGTTTAAATTGATTCCTAGGTATAAGTCTTTTTGTTACTATTATAAGTGGAATTTTCCTCCCTGATTTCTACCTCAGATTGCTCAATACTGGTGTACAGAAACATTACTGATTTTTGTATGGTGATCTTGTATCCTGCCACTTCGTTGAACTTGTTTATTAGCTCAAGTACTCTTCTCATAGGCATTTCAGAATTTTCTAAATATAAGATCATGTCATGTGCAAATAGTGAGTTTTACTTCTTTTTTCCCTATATGGATGCCTTTTATTTTTTTTTCTTGTCTAACTCTTCTAGCTAGAACTTCTAGCACAACGTTGAATAACGATGGTCACTATGAGCATCCTTGCCTTGTTTCCGATCTTAGGGGGAAAGCTTTCAACCTTTCCCCATTGAGTGATATGTTGGCTGTGGGTTTTCCATGTGCCTTTTATCATATTGAGGAATTTTCCTTCTATTCCTATCTTTTGAAGTGTGTTTATCAGGAAAGAATGCTAGATTTTGTCGAATACCTTTTCTGCATTGATCAAGATGATCATGTATTTTGGATTTTTTTTTCCTTCAATTTATTAATGTGGTGTATTACATTAATTGATTTTCTTATGTTGAACCAGCTTTGCATACCAGGAATAAATCCCACTTGGCTGTGATGTATAAGTCTTTGATAGGATGTTGGATTCTGTTTGCAAGTATTTTGTTGAGAATTTTTGCATGTTCATTACAGAGATTGGTCTGCAATTTTCTTTTCTTGTAGTGTCTTTATCTGGCTTTGGTATTAGGATGATGTTGGCTTCATAAAATGTGTTGGGTAATATTTCTTCCTATTCAATTTTTTTGGAAGAGTTTAAACAGAATGATGGTAATTATTCTCGAAATGATTGGTGGAATGCACCTGTGAAGACATCAGGTTCTGGGTTTTTCTTCATTGGCAGATATTTGCTGACTGATTCAATCTCTTTAAATATGATTGCTTTGTTAAGTTCTTGTATTTCTTGTAGTGTCAGAGTAGGTTGTTTGCTCATTTCTAGGAATTTGTCCATTTCATCTAGGTTGTTTAGTTTAATATAGTTTTTATTTCTGTGGTGTCAGTCATAACTTCCCTCCTTTCATTTCTGACTGTATTTATTTGCTGCTTCTTTTTTTCTTTGTTAGTCTTGCTAGGGGTTTATAAATTTTATCTCAAAGAACTAGCTTTTGGTTTTGTTGACTTTATTTCTTTTTTGTTCTCAATTTCATTTATTTCTGCTCTAATCTTTATTATTTCTTTCCTTCTGCTTGCTTTGGCAGTGGTTTGCTGTTCTTTTTCTAGTTTCTCCAAGTGTTCAATTAGATCTTTCATTTTCGGTACATAGATATACATATATATGTATATAGCTAAATATATATATAGCTATATACATATATATATATACACACACACACATTTAGAGCTATAAATTTCCCTTTCAGGACTGCCTTCATTGTATCCCATAAGTTTTGGTAAGTTGTGTGCTCATTTTCATTTGTCTCAATACATATACTAACTTTACTTACAACTTAGAAGTGTGTTGTTCAGCCTCTTTCCTGTCTATTATTGATTTCCAGTTTCATTCCATTATGATTTGAGAATGTGTTGTGTATAATTTCAATCTTTTTATATTTATTGAGACATGCATTGTCACCTAACGTGGTCTCTATCCTGGGGAAAGATCGATGAGCACTTGAGAAGAATGTGTAACATGCTGAGTTTGGGTGACAAATTCTGTATATGTCTGTTAGGTCTAAGTTGTTTATCATACTGTTCAAGTTCTCTGTTTCCTTGGTGATCTACTGTCTAGTTGTTCTATCTAATGATATAAGTGGTACGTAAAGTCTCCACCTATTATTGTAGAGATGTCTATTTCTCCCTTCAGCTTTGCCAGAGTTTGCCTCATGTATATTAGAGCACTCTGGTTAGATGCATAAATATTTATGACTGTTATTTCTTTCTGGTGAACTGTTTTATTAATATATAATGGCCTTCTGTATCTCATATCTTTTTTGTGTTTGAAGTCTGTTTTATCCTGTGTTAGTATAGCTATCCCTGCTCTTTTTCGGTTACTGTTTACATGAAGTGTTTTTTTTCCCAACCTTTCACCTTCAGCCAGTCTGTATACCTGGGTCTAAATGAGTCTCTTGTGAGCAGAACATGGATGGCTTGTGTTTTTTTTCATTCATTGTCGGCCTATATCTTTCGATTGGGGAGTTTAATCCATTCACATTCAGTGATATTATTGTAAATGCATTATTTACTTCCACCATTTTATTCTTTGCTTTTCATATATTATATCTTATTTTTGTCTGTCTTTTTACTCTTTTGGTTATACTTTCTGCTATACCTTCTATGCTCTCTTCCAAGCCTCTCTCCTGTCTTTTTCTTTCAGGCTCTAAGGCTTCCTTTAATATTTCCTTCAAGTTGGATTCTTTTTTACAAACTCTCTGTTTCTTTTTGTGAATATCTTAAACTTACCGTCATATTTGAAGGACAATTTTGCTGGATAAAGAATTCTTGGCTGGAAGTTTTCCTCTTTCAGTATCCTAATTGTATCATACCACTGTCTTTCTGTCTTCACGGTTCTGATGAGAAATCCGCACCATGTCTTCCTGGGCTTCCCTTATATGTGATGGTTTGCTTCTCACTTGCTGCTTTCAGAATTTTCTCTTTATCTTTGACATTTAACATTATGAGTCAAATGTTTCTTGGAGTAGGTCTATTTGGCTTTATTCTGATTGGGGTATGCAGCGCTTCTTGGACATGTAACTTCATTTCTTTCCCTGAGTGTTCGGAATTGTTCACCTATTATTTCCTTAAATACTCTTTCTGCCCCTTTACCCTTCTCTTCCTGTTGTTATGTTTCATGTTATCATTCAACTCCTTGAGCCCTTGCTCAGTTCTTTCCATTCTTTTTTCTCTGTTCTTTGCTCTCTTCAATTATAGCTATTCTGTCTTCTGTATCACCTATTCTTTCTTCCACCATTTCTAGTTTGCTGTTATATGCCTCTAATGTGCTTTTTTATCTTATCTATCATCTTTCATTTCCATAAGGTCTTCTATTTTTCTATTTGGATTTTCAAATTTTTCTTTGTGCTCACTCAATATCTTCTTGATGTCATTTATGTCTTTAGACATATTGTCTTTCAACTGATTGATTTTGGAAATTTGTGTGCATCTTGTTGATTAGTTGTCTCAAGTCCTGTGTCTCTTTTGGGGCTTTGACATATTCCTTTTCTTGGGCCATGTCTTTAATTTTCTTGGTATGGCTTTTAATTTTTTTGCTGATGTGTAGCATCTGATTAGGATGGTGTGATGCTTAGGCTAATGTGTCAACTTGGCCAGGTAATTGTGCCTAAGTGTTTGGTCAAGCAAGCACTGGGCTAACTGTAATACAAGGACATTTATGGACTTTAGTCACCAGTGAGTTTACTGCATAGATAACTGATTACATCTACATCAGTCAGGGAGATTGCAATCAGCAATGAGTGATGCTTTATCCAATCAGTTGAATGTCTTAAAAGGGGAATTGATTTCAACATTCAGAGAGAATTTCCCAACTCATCTTTGGACAGCCTATGTCTCCTGGAAACTCATCAAGGACCTTCACTGGAATTTCATCAAAGGCCCTGGTTTGCAACCTGCCTGCGGAACCTGGAGTTGTGTATCCCCAGTCATGCGAGAGACTCTTATAAAATCTCATGTTATTAACAGATATCACCTATTGATTCTGTTTCCATAGAGAACTCTGACAAATACAGCTGGTGAGCTTACGTAGATGCTCAATTTCTCTCTTTCATAGGGACTTAGTGCTGGGAGGCTTTGTGTTACTGCTATTCTTTGATTCTTAGTTCAACCAGTTCTGGGTCTTTAGGATTGTCCCCACTAGATGCACAAAACTGGGCTCTGGATTCAGTAATGAATTGCAGACCTGCTTCCTAGGGCCTTGGGGAGGCAGGCTGTAAAGGCCAGAAAAAGCCTTTCATTTAATTTCCTCACGTGCACTTCTTGGTCTGTCAGAAGACAGCGTGCTTTGGCAGCTCTCTTAGTTCAATATCTGGTCAGAATGTGTTTGCTGCAATGCAGACTGGATCCTGCCCGGAGGCTAAGAGCTTCGTATTTTAAACTTTCTCAAAGGCAGTTCTCCAACCTTTGCTAGAATCCCCCTCCTTTATCCTAGATAGGAAATAATTCCACTCCCCTCTGCATCCTCAACAACCAGTCCCAGTCAGTAGAGAAGGAGAGATTGGGAGGGTCAGATCTTTTAGTCCTGAGGCTACCCCCAAATGATGGCATGAACCCACCAGGCCTGGAAGGGCTTGTGGGACAGAGCAGTCCAAATTTGTAGGTTAAAAGCTGAGTCAGCCTTAGGTCAAGTCCTTCTCTCCCCTTTCCTGGAAAGGTGGGTCCTTGAGGCCTCCTTTGTCTGTAGCCTCAAGCCCCAGGGCCTGAGAATTCAAAAATGTCTATAGTGTGGGGGAGGTTGTCGGCAATAGTAGCTGTTGCTTTTAATTCACAGTTTTGCTGTCATGATACTTTTCCTTTGTCACTCTCTCTTCTAGGTGGTGTCCAGCCTTCCCCTAGTGTCCTAAACCCTAGAAGATTCTTTTCAGGCCATTTCTGCCTGCCCTCTAGCTATTTTTCTAGGAGAGAAGAGAGTTCTGTAACTTTCTAGTCCACCATCTTCCTGGAAGTCCTTTTTCTCTATCTTTAAAGGAGCTTTAAATTGCATAAATGTTACATTGAAAATATAAGGGATTCCCATACTCCCTCCCCTCCCCTCCCACACTTTCCCTCATTAACAACACCTTTTATCAGTATGGTACACATTTGTTAGAATTGGTGAAAACATATTGAAGCATTGCTACTAAGTGTGGTCTATACTTTACATTATGGCTTACACTATGCACTGCACAATTTTATAGGTTTTGACAAAACATCTAATGGCCTGTATCCGTCATGTTAACATCATACATAACAATTCCAATATCCTCAAATGCCCCATGTTCCACCTATTCTTCTCTCTCCCTCACTTCCCTCAGAAGCTCTGGTGACCACTGTCATTATATCAGTATTACAAGTTCTATTCTTTTTTTTTTTTTTTGATGTACTGAGGCTGGGGGTTGAACCTGGGATCTCATATATGGGATGCCAGCACTCAACCACTGAGCCACATCAGCTCCCCTGAGTTGGTTTTTTCATTTGTTTGTTTTTGTCTTGTTTTTAGGAGGCACCAGGACCTGGTCAGGGATTGAACCCAGGACCTCCCATGTGGGAACCAGGCGCTCAACCACTCGAGCCACATTCGCTCCCAAGTTCTTACATTACTAAAGTAATGGTAAGTCTACTTTAGTCCATAGCTGCATTCCCCCCTTATATGTTTGTTCATTCCTCAATCTTGAGGATGTGAGGATGGTGATGCCCACTCTGCTTCTGATTGAGGGGGTTTAGATCCCATGGGGCAGATGGATGAAACTGTCTTGTTGCAGTTGTAGATACTGTTTTTTGAGATGGGCATTGTCCATTATCATCCTTTTGTTTCTAGCCCTGGGTGAGTTCAATGAACCGGGAAGTAGGTGTTAGAAGCAACTCTGCTGAGATTCAGGGTTCAACCAGCCATGAGCAGCCAGATGATTTAAGTCTCTAGGATATTTATTTAATGGGTGTCGGGCTAATTATAGGTTAAAATAAGAGGGACAGAGGAACCATGTGTAGGGAAATTAGAAACGAGTCTAATTCTGACATATTGGGGAGATAGGTTATCATATATTTCAAGGTAAGGCTCACTGACAGGGTGCCAATTTCCTGGGGTTTTATGCCCTGTCTATAGCATCCAAATGTCCAATAAAATTTTATAGTTTTAAAAACATAGGCTTGTGCATATTTTGTTATATTTATTTCCAAGTACTTGATACACTACAAGTGTATTAAAGCGTCATTTTAAAAATATGCTAATTTTAAAACTATTTGTTGCTGTATATAAGCATAAAGTTGCTTTTTATTTTTTGATTTGATATCTCTGACAGTTTAAAGCTGATGGACACCCAGAAAATCATGTTCTTAAAGCTAACCTATTTCTGCAGGTGTAAACCTATTGTAGGTAGAATCTTTTGATTAGGTTACTTCAGTAGGGTGTTGTCCAGAAGGGTTCTTAATCCTAATAATATAGTCTTTTATATGAGAATGAAAATCAGACGAAGAGAGAAAGTCAGGGAAGCCAGAAACTGAACCCAGAAGAAGAGAGACTGACAGAAGTGCCATGTTCCTCACAAAGTAAGAGAGGAGTCCAGCATCATGGGCACCCTGTCTTCGGCCTGATGATGCCTTGATTTGGACATTTTCATGGTCTCAGAACTGCAGACTTGTACACTAATAAATTCCCATTGTAAAAACCAATCTATTTCTGGTATATTGCATTTTGGCAGCCCAGAAGACTAATACCCTATACACTGATAAGCTATTTCAGTAGGTGATTTGGGATTTTATATGTAAAGAATGATGCCACTTACAAATAGATAAAGTTTTGTGTTTCTTCCTTTCCAATCCTTGTAACTTTCCTTCCATTTTCTTGCCTTAGTGAACTGAGAAAGAGTGGTACAGTGCATAACCTGCATCTTTATTTCAAATTCTTCACCACTAAATATGACCATAGTTGTAGGTTTTTATAGATAGCCTAAATCAGACTTAGGCAGTTCCTTTGATTCCCAGTTTGCTAAAAAAATTTTTTTGTTTATAATCATTTTTTTAAAATATGGATATTGAATTTTTTTAGATACATTCTAGATGTACTGATGTGAACATATGCTTTTTTTCTTAACAATGATCTTCCAATCCATGAACATGGTTGTTTTTCTATTTATTTAGATCTTCTTTAATTTCTGTTAACAATGTTTTGTAGTTTCATAGTGTAGGTTTTGCACTTCATTGGCTAACCCTATTTCCTGGGGGCTACTGTGAATAGAATTGCTTTTTTAAAAATTTCATATTCAGATTGCTCATTGCAAGAGTATAGGAATACAATGGTATTTTATATATTGATCTTATATCCTGAAATCCTGCTTAACTCATTTATTAGTTCTAACAGATTTTCAGTGGATCCTTTGAGATTTTCTATATAAAAGGTTATACCATCTGCAAATGTAGTTTTGCTTCTTTCTTTCCAATTTGGATATCTTTCATTTCTTTTTCTTGATGAAACGCCCTGGCCAGAACCTTCAGCACATTATTGAATAAAAATGGTAAGAGTGCACATCCTTGTCTTGTTCCTGATCTGAAGGGGAAACCAGTCTTTCAACATTTAAGTATGTTGTTAGCTGTTAGTTTTTTGCAGATGCCCTTTTGCAGATTGAGGATGTTTCTTCATATTCCTGGTTTCTTGAATGCTTTTTTAATGAAAGGATAGGATATTGTATTTTGCAAGTATTTTTTTAATGCCTATTGAAATGATCATGTAATTTTTATTTTTTATTCTATTGATATGCTGTATTACATAAATTGATTTTCAGATGTTAAACCAACCTTGCATTCCTGGGATAAATTCCACTTGGTCATGGTGTATATCCTCCTTATACGTTTTTGCTGGATTGGTCTGTAGTGTTCTCCTCCTGTGATGTTGCCTGGTCTTAGTATCATAGAATGAGCTGGAAAGTGTAACCATCTGTTCTGTGTTTTGTAAAAGTTTGTGAAAAGTTGGTATTCTTTAAATGTTTAGGATTCAGCAGTGAAACCAACTAGGCCTGAGCTTTCCTTTGTGGTTAGGTTTTATTTGTTAATGATTAAATCTCTTCTATTGTTACAGGTCTATTCAGGTTGTCTACTTCATCCAGAGTCAGTTTCAATAGTTTGTGCTTTTATAGGAATGTGTTATTTCATGCAGGCTGTCTAATTTGTTAGCATATAATTGTTCATAGTGTTACTTTGTAATTCTTTTTATTCCTACAAATTGTAGTAATGTCTTCTCATTTATTTCTTATTCTAAGAAGTTGAGTCTTCTTTTTCACTTGATAAACTTGCTAAAGGCTTGTCGGTTTTGTTGATCCTTTCAATGAACAAACTTTTGAATTAATGTTTTTTCTATTATTTTTCCATTCTCTATTTCATTCTTTTCCACTTTAATCTTTCCTATTTCCTTCCTTCTGCCTGCTTCAGGTTTAGTTTGCTCTTTTTTTTCCCAGTGTTTCAAAGTCGGAGGTTAGGTTATTTATTTGAGATGTTTCATCATTTTTTTTTTTTTTAAAGATTTTTATTTATTTATTTATTAATTTATCCCCCCCCCCCGCTGCCCGTGCTCGCTGGGTCAGCCAACCACGCCGTGCGGGCGGGCCTGCCCCCACCAGGAGGCCCCGGGAACCGAACCCGGGGCCTCCCATATGGTAAACGGGAGCCCTACTGATTGAGCCACAGCCGCTTCCCTTCATCATTTTTAATGTAGGCATTTGAAGCCATAAATTTCCCTCTAAACACTGGCTTAGCTGCATCTGATAAGTGTTGGCATGCTGTATCTTCATTTTCATGCATCACAAAGCATTTTTTAATTTCCCTTTTGATCTGTTACTCTTATAAAGGTCCCCTTGTAAGTGATATGTTTTTCTCCTGCTGCTTGCAAGAGTTACTCCTTGTCTTTGACTTTCAGTAATTTTACTACGATGTGTCTGTGTGTGGGCCTCTTTTGTTGTTATCCTTCCAGGTCATTGAACCTCCTGAATGTGTAGATTTTTTTCATTAAAATTGAAAAACTTTCAGCCATTATTTATCTTCCTTTCTTTCATTTCCCTCCTTCTGATACTCCCATTACAAGTATGTGGATGCATTTACTGGAGTCCCACATTTCTCCGAGCTCTGTTCATTTTTTTTCTCTCTGCTCTTCAGCTTGCAGTCTCTATTATTATATCTTTGAGTTCACAAATTCTTTCAACTGCCAATATATGTCAACTTTTGAGCCCCTTCAGTGAGTTTCTTACTTCAGTGATTATAAATACTTATCAACTGCTAAATTTCCATTTAGGTCTCTTTTAAAAATTTCTCTTTATTGATATTCTCTACTTGATGCAACATTGTCACCATTCTTTCATTTCTTTAATTTTCACATAAGTGTTTGCAGCAAGTGTTCAATATTTGTTCAAACCCCAAGAGGTCTCTTCGCAGCTCTTTTATTCCCTGGTTCTTTCCTACAAACTAGCCAGCTTGTATTCTAGGCTGTATATTCAATAGAGCTAGAACCCTTTACCTTAACCTCTACCATTTTTGAGAGCACTCTTGGGTGTAAATTTCTCCATGCTCTTTTGCAAATCAAGCCAGTTCCTCTGGGAAGTTTTATGTGTTGTTTTTCTTCCCACATCCCATCCCCTACCCCTGGCAAAATCTCTAGCGAGGTCTTCTTTCTGATTGACATTCCCATTCTAGGAGCTAAGTGCTTAGTGGAAGGTGGGGTCCACTAGTTTGAGGTCCTCTTAGATTGCCTCTCTTGGTGTGGAACCACTGTCTCATGAGCTGGAAGAAAGGGTAATAGTGATTTATTAGTCTCAGTGGAAGAAGAGAGCCCTTATATCTCAACTGCACTCACCTGGCAGTAAGGCTCAGTAACAGTCAGCAGGGGACAGGATGAGAAATGCTGAAGTTCTGCTCCTTACAGGAGGTTCTCTGGCTAGGTTCTGGGGGAAAGGGAACCCTATGTTCTTGACTGCAGCATTCTGGATTAGAGTTGTTTCCTTGCTGAAGTGGGGGGTTAGCAGGGAATGGATTAATCTTGATTGAAGTATCAGAACCAGGACTTTCTTAATGAATTTGCTTAGATTTTCTTGAATAAATGTTTCTGCATTTGATGTTTGCCCTTAGGATCATTTCCAGAGGCTTTAAATGAGTATTTTAAAATAATTTTCATCAGTTCCACTGTGGAGTTGGTCAGTTTCCCTCCTCATACTGTCATGCCAGAAGTTGATCTAATTTTCTCTTAAGACCTGTAAGATCTTTATAATTCCTGACTTAGGATGCTTTTTCTTATTTTCACCACAGTTTAAATTTTATTTGGAGAACTTTTTTTTTTTAACCTCTTCATTGTATGATTATCCTCTGTATCATTAATTTCTACTCTCCTTTATTTTCCATCTTGCTTGAGTTTATTTTTCTGTGCTTTTTAAAAATAAGTTCTTTACATGGACACTTAGTTCAATAATTTTCAGCTCTTCATCTTTTCTAAATGATGATTTAAGGCTATACAAGTCAAAGTATTGCTTTAGCTGAATCCCCTAAGTTTCTATACGAGGTGTACTGAGGGTACAATTTACATGCAGTAAAATTCATCATTTTTGAGGATAAACTTCAATGAGGTTTGTAAACTCATGGAGTAATCTCCATCATAAACACTGGTGCCCTTTTATGTTCAATCCCTGGCAAACATTAATCTGACCTTTGTCCTTATAGTTTTACCTTTTACAGAATCTTATGTGACTGTAATAATACTAGCAGACTTGTGTGTTGAAGTTGTTTTAGCATAAAGCTTTTGAGATTCATCCATGTTGTTGCATGTATCAGTGGTAGTTCACTCCTTTTTACTGATGAGAAGTATTCTTTTGTATGAAAGCAACGTAACTTGTTTACCACTTGATCAATCTTTTTAGTTGTTTCCATTTTGGGTTATTTTAAATAAAGCTACTATAAAAATTTGCATAGCTATCTTTGGGTGGACATATGCTTTCATTTCTCATGGTTAAATACATAAAAGAATGCTAGGTAATATACTCAATGAATTTCATTTTTATAAGACTCTGACAATGTTTACTGAAGAGACTATATAAGTTTCATTCCCAGCAGCAATGTTGGAGAATTCTTGTTGCTGTATATCCTTGCTAGTGCCTGTTATTGTTAGTCTTTTTAAATTTCTGGCCATTCTACTAGGAATGTAGTGGCACCCCAATGAGGTTTCAATTTGCATTTCCCTAATGACTAATGATGTGCATCTTTTGCTATGCTTAGGGGGCATCCTTGGATCTTCTCTGACGTAATGTGAATACAAATGGTTTGTGCTTTTCTTGGGTGGCTGTTTTCTCATTAAGAATTCTTTAAATATCCTGCATGTAAGTCCTAATCAGATAAAAGTTTTGCAAATATTTTGACAGCCCATGGCTTGCCATTTTATTTTCTAAAATGCAGGCAAAGCACAAGTTTGAAATTTTGATGAAGTTTAGCTTGCCTATTTTTCTCTTATATGGTTTTGCCTAAACATAGGTCAAAATTTTTTTTCTAAAAGCTGTATCATTTTCGTGCTTACATTTATGTCTATGGTGTGATATAAGAGCCAAGGGTCCTTTTTTTACTTTTATATTTTGCATATAGAGAGCCAACTGTTCTAGAATTGCACCAAAACCCATCTTGATTACTGTAGTTTTATAGTAAATCTTGATGTTTAAGTCATAATTTTGTTCTTTTTTTAGCTATTCTAATTTGTCTCCATTTCCATATAATTTTTAGAAGCCATCTTTCAATTTCTACTGAAATATCCTGCTGTTGACTGGGAAGGTACTGAAATCTATATATCAAGTAGGGGAGAAATGACATTTTTATAATATTGGTCTTCCAATCATGGCATATTTCTCCATTTCTTTCTTTTTTTCCTTGGCAATGCTTTGGAGTTGTAAGCATACAAATCCTGTAAATATTTTATTAGATTTATCCCTAAGTATGTCATAGTTTTGAAGCTATTATAAATGGCACCAATTTTAAAATTTCAATTTCCAATTCTTCACTGATATTATATATATATACAATAAATTTTTGTATATCTAACTTGTATTCTGTTGCCTTACTAAATTCATTTGTTAGTTCCAGCAGCATTTTTATAGATTTTTTTGGGTTTTATTGCAGAGGTGATCATGGCATCTATGAATAAAAATGGTTCATTTCTTCTTCTTCAGTCTGTATTTATGTTTTCTTGCTTTATTGTTCTGGTTAGGATTTTCTAGTCCAATGTTGAATAGCAGTGGTAAAAGTAGAAATTCTTGCCTTATTCCCAGTCTTCAGGGAGAAACATTCAGTCTTTCACCATCAAGTATGATTTTAGCTATCCATTTTTCATACGGGCCTTACGGAAATCCTTTTATTCCTAGTTAACCAAGAGTTGTTATATTCTTAATCATGAACAGATATTGACTTTCATCAAATGCTTCCTTTAACAATTAGGATGACCAAATGGTTTCCCTTTTCTTTTATCAATATTGTGGGTAATATTGATTTTTAAGGTTTGAACAACCTTACATGCATTATCCCCACTTGGTCATGTTGCATAATATTTTTATATAGTATTTGTTCACTAAAATTACATTACATTTGCTCCCAGTTTTTGGCTATTTTAAATAAAGCTACATAAACATTCAGGTACTAGTCTTTGTATAGACATATACTTTCTTTCTCTTGGGAAAATACCTAGAAGTGGAATGGCTGGATGTTATAGTAGGTATATATGTATATGTTTTCATAAGCTAATTGTTTTCCTTTGTACATACCTATCAGCAGTGTATTTGAGTTCCAGTTCCTCCACATACTTGCTAACACCTGGCATGGTTAGTCTTTTTAATTTTAGCTATTTTAATAGATGTATAGCAGTATCTCATTGGGGTTTTAATTTGCATTTTCCTAATGAAAATGATAGTTGGATACGAGTACTTTATCAGATATATGCTTTGTAAATAATTTTTACCAATCTGTTGGGTTTCTTTTCATTTTGTTATCAGTGTCTTTCAAAGAAGCTTTAACTTTGATGAAGACCAATTTTATATTTTAGGAACTGTACTTTTGGTGTCATATCTAAAAATTCATTGCATAGCCAATTCAGATTATATATTTTTCTCTATATATGTTATACTTCAATTAAGTCAATCCTTAACTGTACATTTTCTATGTACAACATGCAGTAATTTGAGGCTTTTGTGGACCCCAGAAAATTATGTTCTTAAATTGGTCCATTCCTATGGGTATGAACCTATTGTAACCTTTGATTAGATTAGATTCAGATATGGGCCATTTGATTAGATTACTTCAGTAAGGTGTAGCCTAGGGTCTTAATCCTCTTACTGGAGTCCTTTATTAACAGGATGAATATACAGAGAAAAAAACCTGTAGAAACAGAGAGAAATGCCCAGAAGCTGAGAGACAACCAGATGCCACCATGTGTCTTGCCATATGAGAGAGGAATCTGGGACTACCAGTAGCCAGTGCTTGGGGTAAAAAGCATCACTTGATGAAGCCTTAATTTGGACATTTTCACAGCATCTGAACTGTAACCTTGTAAGTTAAGAAATTCCCATTGTAATAGCCAACCTCTTTCTGGTATATTGCTTTGGCAGTCTTTAGCAAGCTAAAACACAAACATTATGATAATTCATTTTATACTTTCAAGAGTACATTGCTGAGAACATGAATGCTAGCTGTACTGCATTAGCTGTATTAGTTACAACCATAAGCAACTAGATCTTCAGGTTATGACTAAATCTTCATTCTACTTTGATCTATTACCAATAATGAGTTATAAGGACCACTGCCAATATTATGTTGTAAGGTAGGCTATGAGGTAAAGTCTCGAATAAAATCAATATTTCAATATCCGAAGTGAATGATTTTTTGAAAGCAGCATATGTCCTCCTTTTAACATACCAAGTATCCCATGTTGTCATTTTCAAATAGACTAAGAATTAAAGAAAGTATTACCTGTATGCATGCATCATTGGTAGAAACACCCACTTTTTCTGTTTTAATTTCAGGTAGAATAACCATAGTTTTTGACACAGCCATTCTGCTTTGGGTTGCACCAGCATATCCTTTCGTTTGAACTCCTCTTACTGAGCTAGTAAAATTAATAGACTTCCTTACTGATGAGCTATTGTACCTACATCAGGAAAAGAAAACATAGTATAGAGGATTCAGAATGGAAAAGAAAAATCAAGCAGCAATAAAAGAAACAGACTTTCAATTAGAAACATATAAACAATCTAAATACATAAACAAGACATAATAGCCATTTTAGCGCTCATTATGTATAAACAGTTCTCAAGAGTTTACATGAATTATATAATTTTTCCTCACAATAACTTTTAGAGATTAAAAATATTATTTTGTTTACAGTCATAGAAATTTAATGGGAAACATTCTATTAGAATTCAGATTTGAACCCAGATTATCAAACCCAAAGTCTACACTGACTTCTCTGGGTCTCAGTTTCCTTACCTGTAAAATAGGGATTGTAATTATACCAAACTCACAGGGTATTTTGAATATTAAATGAATTTATGTATTATGGTTACAAAGTGCTTGGCTAATAGTAAGCACAAATGAGTGTAAAGTACGGTTATATACGCAGATTTAAACATGATTAATAAAACCTCAGAAGGAATATTATGTTCCTGCCTGAACTATGTAATATATATATATATTTTTTTTTTGTAATATTTTTAGTAATAAGAGAAGTTATAATCAAAATGTTTGTAGCCAGTAGAAGAAATGTGCTTTTACTTTTGGGTTTACTTTTTAAATTCCTTAAGAGAAGGACCTACCTTAGCATTTATTCATTTTAGTACTCTGATTGTACTGTGGATTTTTATAAAATGATAATGTTCCCTTAAACGATAAAACGGGAAATATGCTTAAAAAGAAAACATTTTAAACCCTAATTTTATTTTCAAATCATAAAGAATCAGATAAAAATAAAATATTTTAAAATGATAACTGTATTTCCTATTTTATTTTTTCTCAAAGCACCTATCAATACTTGAAATTATTTTTGTTTAATAGTTGTCTACTCCTCTTCTAGAATGTAAGCATCTTTAGGACAAGGAATTTTTGTTTTGTTTATTGCTGGTATCCCTAGAGCCTAGGACAGTGTCCAGTATGTAGTGGGCACTAAATAAATATTTTAAAAATAATTGAATAACGGAACACCATTCATACACTATTTCAAATTTACAATCTTTTTAAGTACCGTAACTTATATTTCTTCCTTCAGTCTCTAAATGACTTCACCTACAATATCAATCAGGTAAAAACTCCTTTAAATTATCCCACCACCTTAAAATTTTTCCTCCACCTCCTACAAATTCATCTAAATCTTTCTTCCTCTCTCAGTGGAAGAGTTGTTTTTCTTATCTAAGTCTAGTCTATCTATCTGTTCTCTGAAACCTGTCTCTTACTATTTTCTCATGGACTCTTCTCCATTAATTGCTATCTCCTATATCTCATTTCCTTCTGTCTTTTCCCCTTGTGCATATAATTATTTTCTAGTCATTCCCCCTCAACTTAAAAATCCTTCCTTTAGCTATGTACTTATTACTATATTTCTCCTTCCTTTCACAGTTCAACTTTTTAAAATTGCCTTATCAAGTTGGTTTCTATGACACTTGTTTCCTATTCTTCAATCTCCTTGAGACCTCCCTGATCTGTCCACTTTCTATCAATTAATGAGTACCTTTTAGTTTTCTCTTCCTTCTCAATTTAATTCAGAACCTACAATTCATCATCTGAATTGCTCTTTCACCAATACCCTTAAACTCTTATTTTTCCCCTTTGCCCTACTGTCCCTACAAAATCCAACCCTCTCATTCCATTTTTAAGATTACACTTATGCTAAATCCTTAGCTATCAGCTTCTCTCAGTAAATTTATTCTTTCTTAGTTAATTTATTAAGACCTGATTTCAATGACTACTTATATTCCTCTTTCTTAAGGCAGACTACTCTTCTCACCTCTACATCCCATCCTCCCATCCTCTGAAGATTGTATTTCCTGAATCACTGACTCACTCTCAAATGCTACCCCTGGCATAAATTTTGACTATTTCAATATTCATGAAAGTAATCCTTCTAAAACGCAAGTCTATTAGCTCCTAGAATTCTTTTCACATAAATGTTTTTGTTCTCTTCTGTACTCACTCCCACTACTCACTTAGTCATATACTTGACCTTGTCCTCAGCAATGTCAGACATCATTTCCTCCCTTTCCTTTCTCTTAATTCAATGTACTCACTGACAAAACCAAAGCCTTGATTAATTCTAATTTTCCTGTTACTTTGTGTCTGTACTTGTGAAGCTGAAGGAAGCCAGAGTAAAAACAGCAAACCATGATGAATGGTTTCACTTAAAATTATAGATCACTAAATGTGGGTCCTTAATGTGCCTGCAATCATACAGTGTTTTCTTGGTTTATTTTCTACTTTACTCCCTAAAGCCATTATTTCAGACCTTCTCTCTCCTCAAATATCAACACTGACTCCCGTCTTTACTTTCAACTGATGAAATGAGAAAAATGAAAAAATCAGATAACTTTACAGACTCCCACTCTCACCTATATGCAGCTGTCTGCATTTGTGCCTATAGTCTTTATTTCTCACCTATTACTGTTGATAAATTATCTAATTCTAGCTTAGTTCAGTCCTTCTACACGTGTACTAGGTTTCATTCCTTTTAGCCTATTCAAAAATATTGCTCTAACAATTCTCTCTCCTGAATCATCAGCTTTCTCTCTCTCCTAGGTCATTCCCTTCAGCATATAAATGTGCTGTTACTTCTCCCACTTAAAATGAACAAACAAAAAGCTTCTCTTGACTTATCTACCCTTCCAGGACCCATCCATTCATCTTTCCTTTAATTATAGTAACTTCTTAAAAACAATTGTCTATGTTCATTGTTTCCATTTCCTTCTATTCTCTCTTGAACGTAATTTGTCAGGTTTTTGCTCTTATCATCTCACCAAAAGGATTGTTACCAAGGTCAACAATTACTGCCACAATATTAAATGCAAAGATCATTTCATGGTTCTCATCTTATCAGCTGCATTTGACCTAGATATTTATTCTTTTATCCTTGACTTAAAAAAAAAAAGAAAAGAAAAAAAAAAAAAAACAAGAAATGGATTGAAGAATACTCCACTTATCTAGTTTCCTCCTGCTTTTTCTGGACACTTTCTCTAAACCTCATTTGCTAGCTAATGTTCAGCCTCTCATTGTTGTAGTGCTACAGTAATCAACCTTGGATTTCTTTTCTTTTTTCTGTCTATGCTCATAGTGTAGGTGAATTTGTCAAATGCCATCGTTTAAATGCATCTATATAAGAACTCCCAAACATTCTCTGACTGTACTTCATCCCTGAATCCTCAACCTATATATCTGCCTACTTATTGACATCTCCAATTCAAACCTGGCATATCCAAACCTGAGTTCCTGACATCAACTTCTACTACCACTACCCACATTCACCCTGTACAGCAAACCTACTCCTCTGCAGTCTTCCATAATTTCATTAATGGAAACTCTATTCTTCCAATTACTCAGGCCAAAAAAATTACAAAATATACCCAGAATCCAACCATTTTCACTACCCTTACTACCGCCATCCTGGTCCAAATCACCATCTCTCTTTGTTGGATTACTGCAGTAGTCTTCAAACTCATTTTCCTGCTTTAACTTGATCCTCTGATGTCTACTCTCCACACAGTAACCAGAGTGATCCTTTAAAACACAAATAAGATAACACTCCTCTGCTCAAAAACATCATTCCTTTTCTATCTCACTTGAATAGATGCTTAAGTCCTAATTACAGCCTACAAAGTCCCATATACATCTAGTTAGGCCTCTGACTTCATCTTCAATACTCTTTTTCTTGTTTACTCTTCTCCAACCCCACTGCCATCCTTGATAGTCCTCACACATGCCAGGCACATTACTATATCCAAGCCTTTGTACTTGCTGTTCCCTTCCCTGAAATGCTCTTCATCATACATGTACATGCTTAGCATCCTCACCTTCTTCAGGTCTTTACTCAAAACCACCTTCTTAGTCAGCCTTCCCTAGCTCTCCTATCTAAAATGTCAAATATCCCTCCCAAATACTCAGTATCTCCTGGCTTTAATTTTCCCTTTAGTACTTTTTACTATCTAACCACATATATTTTACTTACAAACTGTTTGTTCCCTTAGAATGAGGGGTGTTTGGTACTGTTTTGTTCCCTGCTGTATCCTTAATATCTACAAAGCTCCCAATACACCATAGCTGCTTAATAAGTATTTGTTTAATGAATGGATAATCTCCAAATCATTATATCCAAGTCAAAATATTCTCCTGATCTTCAGACTCAAGTTTAACAGCTGCATATCCAATAGGCATCTCAAACTGAACAGACTGATAATAAAATCATGTCATTACATTTGCTCAGAAACCAGTTCTTTCTCTTTTATTCCCATAGAACCCCAAGTAGGAATAATAAATTAGTGAATGAATGATGTTAGATTTGTCAATTAAGTAGTTACTGGAAACTTCTGAGAGAGTATCATAAATGAATGCCTCAAAATTTTCAGATAGTAAGTTTTATGGGGAGGGACATGTTTACAGTGTTCACCATTGCAGTTCCAGTCTTTAGCACTATGCTTGAGAAATAGGTGAGAAGTTAGAGAAAGCAAAGATTACATTTTAAAAGAAACTGAGTTTCTGCTAAAAAAAACTTCTGTATTCAATTATGTAAGAAACCTGTAACTATCATGTTAGAAAACATAGATGTTTTCAATAGAAGCAAATTAGTAGGCAATAAATAGGATGATTTTCAGGAGAAGATAATGACTTTGAAAGTTTTGTGTGAAAAATAGTCATGATATAAGACGTCAGGTGCCACACATTCTTGAGTTCCCTGATTCAGGAACCTTATTTGTTTTGTTCACTCCTGTATCTTCAGTATCTAGAGCAATAACTGGAAAATATAAGGCAATCTATTAGTATCTGTAAAATGAACACTTGACTTCATTTCTATGAAAAAAGAAGCAAATGACATTAATAGCTTGCTACAAATACATAAATCTCAGTTTGAAATAAATAATCCTATGAGGAAAGGTAGGAGTGGTTTAAGAAAAAGTTTCTACATCAGCCCCTTAGTTTAATGGGATGAAGGTAATTCCAGTCTAAACCAAATCAATTTCTTCCATTCATTCAATATTTATAAAACAGTATGTGGGGGGCGGATGTGGCTAAAATGGTTGGGCATCCATCTCCCATATGGAAATAAAGAAAAATATAGAAGGTGTGCCTTCAGGCCCTGCACGCGGGTACGCCGTCAGGCCCCACCAAGCCACATAGCAAGATGATGACGTAACAGGAGAGTGACACAAGGGAGAGCCAAGACGAGACGTGCTGAAAAACCAGCAACTAAGGTGGCACAGGTGGTAGGACACCTCTCTCCCACATCGGAGGTTCCCAGGATCGAATCCTGGTGAAGACAGAAGGATGAGAAGACAGGGCAGGAAACAGACACAGAGAACAGACACAGAGGACTGCCCAGACACACACAAAAAAAACCAACAGCAAAAATGGGGGGGGGGGAATGGGACGGAGGGCAGGTAAAAATAGATAAAAGTAAATAAATTAAAAAAATAAATCTTTAAAAAAACAAACAAAAAACAGTATGTGACGCTCTGTGCTACATGGTGGCAGGAACACATTATGAATCAGATATGGGTCCTAAGGAACTCATAATCTAATAAAAGATATATAACGTGTATGCTTGTAATGCAAATACAAAATTGCATTTGCCTCAAAAGAGGTACACACAAGATGAAATCAGAGTTGTGGTACAGATTACTTTTGGCCAGAGAAGTAAGCCAAGAAATCCTGAAGGTGATATGTGAGTAAGGCCTTGAATGATAGGTCAATTTTGAAAGAAGAGTATCATAAGGTGTGCATCTGTGTGTGCATGTGTGTGTCTCAAGCAGGTGGAAGCAACGGGGGTATTGGGGAAGGAAGGAAATGCATCTTGAGCAAAGAACACTGTGAACAATGAAGGCATGTGGTATATACAAGGAATCCCAAATGATTCATTTAAGTGCATGAAGTGCACCTCAAAGCATGTTAAAAAGTAAAATAAAAAAAACTCCTCAGGAATTATCATGCTCAGTTCTATCACAGACTACTGGTATCCCCCAAATTTTGCATTGACTTGTAAAAAATTTGTACCTTTTCCTATTCTCAGATCTTTTTTTTTATTATTATTTGAGGTACCAGGGCTGGGGACTGAACCTGGGACCTCGTATGTGGGAAGCCAGCACTCAATCACTGAGCCACAGCAGCTTCCCCAAAGTTAAAATTTGAAAACATAAGATAGCCATCAAAGCTCTTTTATGCTATGCAAAGTTCTTTTTAGCCTAAGATTTTGGAATTTACTACATAAGCAAAGGCATGCCTTTGAAGGTTTTTGAGCACAACAGTAAAAGTGAGAGCAACGTTATGTTCTGAACACTGTTCTGTTTCAAAACAAAAAGAGCAAATGCTGATGCCCTGAGGTGGGAATATATGTACTTGATGTGTCCAAAAACAATATGGAGTGCAATTAGCCAAAGGGAAGAGTCCAAGGTAAGATCCGATGGGGCCTTGTAAAGATAAGAGCTTTTACTCCAGGGTGAAATGGTAACAACTGGAGGAGAATTTTGAGCAGAGTAACCACATTGATTACTATGGTGAGGGTATTGATAGCAGACTGTTTAGGTGGCTACTGTAATGTCACAGTGAATTACACTGGAATGGTAGTTTGGATTTACTTTGCAGGTAGCCTGAGAATTTGCTGATGGAGTAGAGTATATGAGAAGTCAAGGATAACTCCAAGGTTTTTAACCTGAGTGACTGGAAGAGTGGAATTTTCCATTTACTGGGATAGAAAAGATGACAAGAGTAGATTGAAAATGAGGTCGAATTAAGCTCGGTTTCGGATATGAGTTTGAAATGCCTATAAACTATTAAGTGCAGATACTAGTTTGATTTGTTTTCAAATTAAGTATACTTTCTTGGGAGAGGTCTTAGCTAGAGATATACACTCGGGAGTCAACAGTATACAGTGGAATTTTAAAGCCATAAGACAACAGTGAAAAAAAGAGGTTTAAGGAGTGATCACAGTAATACTCCAATATTTTGGCTGTAGGACAAGCCAGCAAAGTATTTTGAAAAATAATAGCCAGGAACTAAGGGGAGATTTAAGGAAGAGTGATTTTCCAGAAAGAAATTTGTTTCAAAACTTAATTAGCAATAAATTAGATCAAAACTGTCGATGGGTCAGTTAAGAACAGAATTGAGAATTGGTCATTGCATTTGGCTGGACAGTTATTTTGATCTTCACAAAAGCGGTTTTGTTGGAGTGGTAGAATGGACAAAAGTCTGCATTGAGAATGGAAAGAAAGAAAAAACTCTTCCAAGAAAGCAGAAAGTTATTAGCAGGATTAAGTTTTATGGCCGGACGGTATCAAGAGGAGGCAAAAAAAGACCTCCACTACAGAGCATACTAACATTTGGTCTGGTGGTTCGCAGAAGCTGAGAGCCTGAGCATCTAGGCAAGGTATGAAGGCATGCTTGAGAATCCAGACCAAAAAAAACAAACAAAAACCACGGGAATGCTAGGGGGAAGAGTAGTTCTAAATAAATCAACTCTTTTCCCATGGAACAAGCAAAGCAGTAGGAGTTTGAAAAAGACTGTACTAGGCTGAGGAAAGAACTTCAATGGAGCTCGAAGACCTGGAAGCCTCGAAGGCTGCTGATTGAACCCAGATATAGTAAGGTAACACCTTTCCAAATCCAGAAGGGCTCCCTCCGTTATCTGCGGGAATGGAGTAGTTATAACGCTGGAACTTACACCGCGAGGCTCGTCGGCTTGCGGCTGGTTGCCGGAGAGATGGGCATGGTGGCGACTGGCTAGGGGGTGGTCGAGCAAATCCTTCCTTAGCTGGTTCTGGAGTACCTGGACCCCAAGCCCCGGCGTTAGCGGCTCAGGCTGAGACATCGGAATGTTTGCCGGCGTCATGGAGACAGTGGAGCCCTGGCTCAACAAGCGGCCGCGCGGTTGGCTGGCGGCAAGAGGCCGCGGAGGAGGGCGGAGGCGGAGGGGAGGGCCGAGGGTTGGTGGAGGAGGAGGAAGCTCCGGACGACGACTAGAAGAAGGAGGCGGTCGGCCCGGGCCCCAGGCCCCTCCCAGGCTCTGAGTCTCTCTGGTTGCAAGCGGATGGATGGGGCTTCTTCAGGCGGTGGCGGCAGCAGCGAAGGTGGCGGCGGCAGCAGCGGCAGCGGCTGTAAGTGCAGCCTCCACCAACCATCTCTCCCCTCCTATTTCTATTAGAGATGAAGGGCTCCTGAGGTGTCCTCGGTCCCCTTTCTCTCCTTCCCCTCCCCCACGACAGAATACCTCCCGGAAGATCCTTGACTTCCGGGGAGGGGCTGCGAGAACGCGCCTGGCTTACTTCCCAGTCCCGAGCGGCGGCCGCCTCCAAGGGCGCATGCGCAGTTCCCCACCGCCGCCTGACCCTGTACAGCCCGGTCTTTTTGCCTTCGCTGCGGTAACGCGAATCTTCTCCGGCGGCCGCTGTGCGCTGGCAATCCGCTGCGGAGTGAGTTCGCCTCGCCCGGTTCGCTTCGGTCCCTTTCTCCTTTTGGTCCACTATCCCGATCGGGGTGGGGCTAAGCTGATCACCCTCCTGTGGCTCCGCCCTTTCCCCCTGTATCTCCCTCAGTACTGTCCGATTCCGGGGAGGCTTCTGCTCGCACTGCACCCCCTGTGGTGAGCGGGGTCTTGGTCGAACATGTTATTTTCGGAGGGAGGGAAGAGAGACTCGGAAAGGGCTTTGTTGTGAGGGAATGAGGTCCTCCTAGTCGGTGGAAGGATCCCTTGGTACCGATGCTCCCTCTTATCCCACCCCTTTAAGTGGCCTTTTTCTTCCAGCTTGTAGTGGAAAGATAAGATCCCTGTCCCGGAGTCCCATCTCTTGTTCTCGTTTGCTGTGTGACCTTGGGCGAGTCACTAATCCTCTCTGGGCCACAGTTTTCCCTAATGTTTCTTCCAACATTGAAACTCTAATTTCTATCTAAAAGCTTAGCAATTACAAAACCCGCCCGGCTACTGAGGCTGTTTAACCGAGATGACCCGGAGTTTGACTTTCTTCAATGATGGGTGGAATAAGGTGACCTATTTGTTGGGTCGCTTTTATCCCATTATTATCGGTTACAATTGCATGACTTTAGAATCATTAATGTTTGTCTAATTATTATCATGGGGTACTTGTCCTCATACCCCACTATCTTTTTATAAACGTGAGACAGGGTGAATTTTGAGCTTGTGGTACCATTGTCCCAGTCTCGTTGCTACTGAGACTTTCTTTCCTTTGATCCAGATGGTGTGGTGGCTCGATTCTCCCAGTGCCTGGCTGAGTTTCGGACGTGGTTAAGAACCTACTGGTTGAGGTTCAATGCAGACAAGACGGATGTGATGCTGGTAGGCAGGGGCACAATTGGAGATTAAGGGAGGGAAAATCCAAACTCCCTCAGTATATATATATATATATATATATATATATATATATATACACACACATATTATATTGCTCTTCTTATATGTTCCAGTTTTTGAGAACTGCTAATGAGCCAATAATTTCCAGAATTTGGGTGAGATAAAAATAGCATGTCAACCATGTAAGAAATATAATGTCAATGTATAGTAATTGATAAAATACGGCCACTGGATAAAACTTTTTATATTAAAATTATTATGAAAAGAAAAACTAAAACTGTTCTTTGAAGAACCAAAAGGCTATATAAATGTTTTAGGTTGGTGTTACTAATAAGAATCAAACTAACAAAAGGATGATGCTAATTATCCCATGGTTGTAGGGATTCCAAATGTAACACATTACTGCTTTGCAGTAATGAGGTAAACTCTCAATTTGCTAGAATGTCATTTTTTAAAATAAGTTAAAATTTTTGGTATTTAAGTATTTTCAACCAATATGCATAAATTTTTACCTGCATATCATGAAGATATGATGTAGGCTGTCACTTTTAAATAAACATACAAAGATAGTTTAAAAAGTAATCTTGAAAGGGGCTTATGGACCCTGAAAATTGTTTAATATAGAATTTGTTTTTAGGATTCTGAGTGTGCTGTACTAATCTATTTCAATCAAATGGCCCCAGAGTTGAAATTGTTAAAAGTGTTTTCTTGGTGCATTTTGAGAGGTACCTTTTTGAATTGCACAATATTTCTTAGGTATATGTAAATTGCCAAAGAAGTTTATTTATTGGTTAGTTAAGGTACTGGTTGAAGTAAAAATTGTGACCTTAAAATAATTTACAGCAAAATAATTACTCAGGAGTTCTTGTGTGTGTATGTGTATGTCTATAAAATTAGTAGCTTTTAATGGATTATACGGTAAATTGGTAAAAGATAATTTCCCAACATAACATTTTTGAGTAGCTTAATGGGGTGAAAATTAATGTTAGTTTGCCTGAAAATAAGGAGGCCTTTCAGTGGGGAATAGCTGCTAAAGAGGCATTTATTCAGGCTTTGTATAGTGAGTTTTTTGCTTTGGGACATTAGCCACAAACCTCACATAAAATTGTAATTAACCACACTTTTTAGTTTAACTTTAAACATTTTACTACATAACTCTGAAAACTACCATTTTAGATACCACATTAATAAATAATATAAACTAATCATTTTAAACAGGTCATAGGTAATGGTGAATTTTCTCATGCCTTTAGCACTGTCATGTTCTGTTTTTGGCTCTTCTAGTATCAATAGGCTTTAAACATTTTTGTTGTTGTTAACCCAAGTATAAATATTGACTGGTTGCATTTGAATGCACAAAAGAAGACATCTGTTGAATTAATCCAAAGTACAAAGAACTGGGAGTAATGGACAAAAGTTACAAGGAGGTAGATTCTGACTTAACAAAAGGAAGAATGTTCCAAATATTAGAGCTTTTGTGAAAGGGCAGCCTCTTCATGAGGTAGTGAGTCACTGGAGGTATTTAAGCATTGGCTGAAAAGCCTCTCAGTCGGGAAGCATAATGATGGGTTCCTACCTCTACAGGTAAAGAATTGACTTAGGTCAGGTCTGATCCAACACTAAGATTCTATGACAAAAGAATAGTTAAGTTTTACATACTTGATATTGAAGAGGGTAAGCAAAAATTTTGAGAAAGATTTTGTATTCCTTAAGGTGGTTCCTGAAAATTTTAAAGGTAAATATATCACTAGAATAAAATGGGAGTGAAACTATACTGAATCTACTAGTAATGTGTTACTGATAACTTATTGTGTTAGAGCTGTTTCTCTCGACCTTTAGAATATCTGAATCTAAAAAACATTATTGAACTCATGTTTCTAAAAAACGGGAGATGAGAAAAATGTAGAAAGAGTTTTTTCCCTTAAGGGATAATGCCACTGAAAATTACCAAAATTGATATACATTATTAATAAGTTTAAAAGTAATTTTTCAGTAAGCTGGATAGCCATTCAAATATGTCCCAGACGTTGATTTTCCTGACAATTTCAAGAATTCATTCAGTAGTTTAAGGGGCTGTAATCCCCATTTCTTCATCACAATTGGAATTTTTGTTGATAGTTAAACTAAAGAATCAAAAATTAAATGGGTTTAAGCAAGCAAGATTCTCTTTTACCTTATATTTTGACAATACTTTAAAATTTTCCTTTTGGTGTCCAGCTAAATTTTGTATTTCAACTTTTGTTTTTTCTGGAAAGTTCTCTTTCATGCCCACAGTATAAAGCCTGAGTTTCTACCTCTAGGCCCATTATTCTTTATACCTTTTCCCACTTCAGGCCCATGTACATCCACTGTTCCTTGCCTTCAGCTCTTCCCATCAAATATACCACAGTGAAAGCTATTTGGATATGAACTGATATTTTAAAAAGTAATTTTTATTTTGAGTCCAAAGGACAAACATAATTCAAATCAACAGGGTAATTCTCAAACTATATACCTGTGCTAAATTTTTTATTCCTCCAGGGAATCCTGAAAAACACATTTATATAAGTATTCTAAAAATGAAAATGAAAACACTGTACAGTACAGTTAATGGTAAAAATTGTTTGTAGATTTGGGAACCTTAAAGTTTTCCTTTCTCTTCTTTCCCTTGCTTTTCTTTCAGTAGAAAATGTGCATCAGATGTTTATGTTTAATTGGTTTACAGACTGTCTGTGGACTCTTTTCCTGTCAAATTACCAGGTAATGTCCTTTAACTTAGCAGCTACTTCATATGCCTATAAATGCATATTTATTCATGCACAAATTATTATTGGACATATGAGTTTCAAGTTAATGTTGACTCTTTGGAAATAGGAAACTGATTGATAGCATCTAGAATTTCAAGGAAATACAAAGAATTTAAGAAAACAGCCTCCCCCTGTATTGCATTGTAAGTTAAGTCATAGCACTGGAACCACATTATTTAGAGGGAATGAATAATTCTAATTTAACTAGCTGGTTTGGGTAGTCATTTTTGAAACTGCATTAAGAAGAACTTTTAAACATTAAAAATTTGGAACTAGGAACTTTTTAAGTCATGCTTTGGTAAAATATGTCAGTGCACGTTTTAATATTACCTTGGCATTAGCTAGTATCTGCCTTAGTAGTGAAAGTGAAACATGTTTATTTTGTAATCATTGGCTCTGGCAATCATCAGAATTGGCAGATCAAAGCCAATTGGCATCTCTAGGCCAATACATTAAAATAAATTCAAAATGCAGGCATTTCAGCCATTGCAAATAAGCAGTCAAGTCGGAGATTATTTACATCCATCAGAGATCAGCTTTCCACTATTTTACATTTTTAAATTTTGTCTAGGGCAAAATTCAACCAGTGTTGCTACTGGCATCACAGGAGCGCAAGGAAAAGCAAGAGATACAGGGATGGCAGACTAACACAAGCCCTTTTTTTTTTTTTTTTTTATCTTGCTCCAACCTCTCTAAAGATATGGGGATGTGGGATTTTACATATCCTGTCAGGAATCAACGGAGAGAGAAATAATTGTCAAGGGATAACCGCTTTCGAAGTGCAATACTTGTCGCTGTTGTATCACAGCAATATTCGTTTTCCAGAAAATGCACTTCAAAAATGACCTACATGTAAAATCCAACGTACTTTTTCCCCCCTGCGGTGTAAATGCTACCTTTACTTGACTTTTGCCCCGTAGAGTCCCCTTCCCTGGCTGGAGCCACGGATCCGCTGGGGCTGGTAAGGCTCCCAGAGCGCGGATGCACACCTCCCCCCATACCCACCTTGGCTCCACCCCCTCCGCCTTTCTCCCGGGGAGGGCTGGCCGCGGGGTCGCGCGCGCGCGCGCGTACCGGCCTTTTCCCTCCTGTTCAGCCCAGCCCGGGCGCCGCGAGGGGGCGGAGTGGGGTGTGGTGGGCGCGCTCGGGCGGCTCCTGCGCGTTCCCGTCTAGGCGGTGGCAGCGGCAGAGGCGGCGGCAGCTTTAGTCCCGTTGCCGAGTCTCACATCCGGGTTCTGGCCGTGACCCAGCTGCGGCCGCCGCGGAGATGTGACCCGTCAGTACGGCAAATATGGCGGAGGTAAGGGAGCGAGCTCCCCCTCCCCGTCCCGGACCTGGGCGCCCCCGGGCCGTGGCCGGGGAGGAGTGGAGTGGGCCTGGCCAGGGAAGGCCCAGCCCTGTCGGTGCCACTGCCCACCTGTTGTCCGGAATAGGCCGCGCTTTGGGCGGGAGCTTTCTTTAGAACTTAGTTGGGATGGGTTCGCGGGGAGGAGGAAGCTGAGGTGTAGTCGGACTTCGGAGGCACTTTGAAGGGTCGGGTGTTGCGTAGTAGTGCGTGCTCCGAGTGGGAGGGGGTGCTCGCCAGGGAAGGGGCGCCTATGGCGCAACTTCGCCGGCCGGTGCTAGGGGCCCACGGGAGGAGCTGCAGCTTCCTGTAGTGAAGTTTCTTCTCTCTTTAACCGAGATGCTGTTGCGCCCTTCGCGTCACCCCCAACCGTTTGCTACTGACATCCAGGCTGTGTTGGAGAAAACGTAGGGCAAAACGGCCTTTGATTAAATCAGTAATTTTTCTGGATAATGATAAATTGAACGTGGAGAAATTAATATAACACGGCCAGCTTCAGTCCATCCCTTCAAGCTGGGAGAGCTCCCCAGTTCTACAGACAGTTCCATTTTTCCTTCTAAGGTAGAACCTCTTATTCTATTTCAGAAAAGTTGCTTTCCATCTTTTTCCTCCCTGTTAACGTTCCAAATCAATGCTACCTGTTCTTGTTTTCTTTCTCTTTTTTTTTTTTTCTCATTTTTTCTTTTTCCTCTGTTTCTTGTAAACAAGTTCCCAAATCCTCCTTTTTTGAGACCTTAAATCTATGGGCAAACATTAACCACTGTTAATTGTTTATTAATTTGAATTTAGTATATGCTATTGAAAATTTTAAGTTTGAAATATTATTTCCTTTTTTTCTTTGACCTTGGAAGAATTTCGTTATTCTTCACTGCTTGGAATTCCAGTGGTGATATATTTGGATTTATGTCCCCTTTGAGATAAGCCACCTTAAATGTTCGATTGATAAGGCATTTCTCTTGTTTTTGAATTACCGTTTTCCCGGTCTCAGAGGCCCCTAAAAACAAGTTCATTCAGGAAACATAGTTTTATTTACCATGCAGCTCCCAATTTTCGTCTTAATTTGTTATTTGTTAAATGAAGGCAATGGTGAGTACCATAATATCTCCTCTTTAAATCTTGGAATACAGGATCGTGATTAGAATATGTTAATTTGGAGGCCTTTACCTGTACCTGTTGCCTGGAGGGAACTAAAGTTACTGAGTGGCTATTAGGATTTTCTCCTTGCAGTCTCAGGCTGCCCTTTCTGCTTCTCTTAGGGAATTGGCTTTAAATTTATGTTCTGGAGTATTTGCTATGAAAGGAGGAAGAGCTTTTACAATAATAGAACTGTTTGTTACCAGTATTCTTTTTTAAAATATTTTATATTTCTGACTTACAACTAAATTTAGGCCTTAGGTTTGTTTTCATTTCTTTTGCTCTTCCTATTTAAAGGATTGTATTTTCAAGGTACATGAATTGGAAAAAACATAGTACCTTATATTCAGGTACATGTGACTGGGTTGGTTCCATTAGTTGAAAGTCAGTGCCTGGATTTTAGTCCTTGTGAGGTTCTTTCTTTTCTTCGTGTGTATAGCTTGGTTTACATATATTTTGTCAGTCTTCACTGAGCCCCCTTTTAAGGAATGCCCATTAGAGAAGCAGCAATGTGGTATAGGTAATGTGGTTTCTTCCCCCATGGTATTGCTCACAATGCCTGTGAAGTGGTTTTAAATTCAGAAATCATATTTTAAGGCAAGTTGTTATTGAAGGTAAATAGTCTAGTGGATAAAAAATACAGTGAAATTTAGTTTTTAAAAAACCTCACTTACAAATTTTAACTCCCCAGAGTACTCAAGACTTAAGATGTAAATGAAAGTGTATTAACATTTTGTTTCTTGTTTTAGAAATTAAAGATGGTTACATTTATGCAAGGTAGAGGAAGATAACTCACATTCTGTAGGAACACATGAATGGTAAAATTTCAAGAAGGAAAAAAATCTGAATTATGGCATTGCATTTAATAATTCATTTTTTATATTCAAATATTTGTAGATGGTTTCATTGGTAGTACATTTGGAGAAAAAGTGGGAAAACCTTCTTATCCAAATGTCCTGCAAAAAAAATTGTAGAACATGTAAAGACATCAAAAGTAAACTAACTTAACAATTTTCCTAGTCTCACTGTTTCACTAATTAGGATGAGTTTAGAGACCAGTGGTGTCAGAAAATTAGATAAAGAAAAATCTTAGGTTTATAGAGTGCTTTTTACTGGCCTTCATATGTGCTCTCAGTAGATTCATTCTTCATAATGTCAATATAAAGCATGTGGTAAAATAATTCAAATCCTGATCTATTGTATTCTTGATCATCTAGACCTGAGGATTGAGGCTAACCAGTGAAATAATAGAAAATACAAAGCAAAAATAGGCATTTATTTTATAAATCTGAAAGGAAAACAGGTAATTGAAGAAGAATGTCTCCAGAGAAAAAGGTAGGCGTTAGGCTTCTGAGGTTTTGTTGTCTCCTATATAGGAAAATGACCCTAATCTTTTTTTCCCAGAAAAGCATTTAAATTTGAATGCAAATTATTTTAGATGTGAATAGAATATACTGATTTTTCATACTTGCATCGATCATTTTAGTCAATCTGTAATAGGAAATAATGTATTTAATGGTTTGTCAGTCGTGACTACAGTAAAAACATATTTAATGTGCTTAAAAGAAATGACATATGTTCTTTTTCCTTAATATATTTTGGTAATATTTCTCATTGCTTATTGCCCTTAAAATTATTTCCCAATTTTCTGAAAAGAGGCTCTTGTAATCACATTTAAAGGAAGGAAATTACAGGGTAGTTGTGGTTTTACAAAGGCAGTGAGAGAAAGAGAATAATAGGAAGAAATAGTTAATCCTTTGGGTTTTATAAGGAATGTGATGTAACAGCCTATGGGAACGAACAATTTGTCTTTTATTTCAGAGTTTGTAAACACATAAGGGACTTTCTTTTCAAGCTAAAAAAAAGCCACAGTAGGAGACCTATAGCTGAACATTTCTGTGATATAAGGAGAAAAACTTAATGGACTTGTTTTTCTATATACTAAGTATTTTAATGTTTCCAAACGTGATGCATAAACTATTCACTGTCACATCTATTCATTTCTCTTGAAGAGAGTTCTTGCTTAGCACTTTTGAGTGTATTTGGATTTTGTTTTTTAAGGTTGTAGGATCATGTTGACTGCTACTCTGCAAAGTGTTCATTTCTACTCTTGCAAAACCTGTTGCACGTCAGTGAATTTTGGCATTAAATAATTCTTTATACTGTTAATGAAATATTTTTTTTTAGCATTTTATACTTTCGTGCTATTAAGGTTTTATTCAAAGTAATCAATAACACCAGTGTGTGAGAGTCCCAAAAACCTTCATTCAGTGGGAGTCAGAGTCGAAGGACTAGATTAAGTGGGAAAGGTTTACGGGCAGAAATACAGAAGTAAATTTCTTTAAAATAATTCTGGTAGGTGATACTAATCAGTTTCTCATATAATCCAGAAATGAAACACTGCTATTGAAACATCAGCATGTATTTATGAAAAGTAATCAGTTATATAGAAATTTTTGCTTGCATTTTTGGTTGAGTCCTTAAACATTTCTAAAAATTTGCAAATGTTTTCAAAATTCATTGCTGTGATTAAACTGTTCAAATACCAGTTGTCTGGGACCTCTCTTTGACTTATTCTTTGGCTTAGCAGAATGGCTTATAATTACGCTTATGGAGCTACTAAATTTGTAAAGTAGCAGCTCCAAGAAGCTTTTTGCAAATTGAGATCATTCCCTTATAGTCTTAGGTTAAAAAAAAAAAAATCCAGACGAGTCTGTTAAACATGTCCCATCTATTTAACTACTCCTTAGTAGTGTTATGCTTTTGAGAAAGTCATAGAAAAAGTAAAGAACTTAGGTCTGGAAGGAAATTGAAGTAAACTTGAAGAAATCGAAATCTCCCCATCAGAGAGAAAATGAAACTGAGCAGAGAATTTATGTGATTTGTTCTAGGTCATGCAATTAGTTTTTGGCTCAATTAACCCTGGCTTCTGAATTCCTAGTGCTTATTTTCCATAACACCATTCTATCCTTTAAATTATTACTACAGTAGTAAATTTGTGAATTTTAACTCTAAGACATTTTTCAACCTTTTTTAAACCTTAGTATTCCTGAGGGTAACAGCAAAGTTAATTGACTTAATTTTGTATGGAGGGAGAAGGATGGTGGGCCCTTGGCACAATACCCCTGTGTCCCCTCCACCCTGGAGGAGGGCCCCAAACTCTGCTTATATCCCTATTGCTGTGAGAGTGTTGGTGCTGTGAGAGTTAGAGTTAGTTACTAATTAGGTGATGGTAACATTTAAAGAAATGGTGGTAGAATTGGTTTAAGGGGCAAAATTAATTCAGACAGTTATACTCAGTAAAAATATGTTTTTGATTGCCTGGAGTAAAAGTGTCTGATGATTACTTAGTGTTTTTATTACCTTATTTTTTTTTTTTTTTAGTAAAAATAATGGTAATATTCTAGTTAATATTCTCTCTCCCAGTTTATAGTTTTCTGTTATATGGAACATTTTCCAGCACAGTCTAGAAAACTATAAAAGGGAAACATTTGAATAAATCCGAGGCTTTGAATTTTGTTTGTTACAATTCTTAGCAATTGATCAACTAAATCACATAAATATGGTATGGGTGATCTGCTATAGAAGTCAATACACTGAGTTTGATTTTTTTTTTTAATTTAACCTATTCATATTCTGTGTGTTTGTCTATTGTAATGTTTTCCATCTGGGATAAAACATTGTTATTTTTCAAAATTAGAGATTTTTTAAAAATGAACAAACACTAGATTTTCTAAAAAATCAAAAAGTAAAGGAAGAAGATGAAAATGGCTTTTAATTCTACAAGGTAACCACCATTGACTTTCTGTTTTAAAAAAGAAAGAATAATACCTGCATGTGGTTAGAAAATTCCAACAGTACAGAAAAGTATAAAATGAAAAAAAAATTCTCTCTGGCGCTTTCCCTAGAGGTAATTGTTGTTAACTGATTCTTGTGTATCCTTTTGGGGAAAATTTTTTTTATGCACGTACTAGTCCAATTTACTTCCCTTCTACAATTACATATCAGTACAGATAATGTCTCATTCTTTTTAATGATAAATAAGTGTCCCATTGTTTGGAATCACTGTATTTCATTTCTTACTAGTTAAAATGATGACTTTTAAATTTTTTCAAACTCTTTGTTATGACCAATATTGTGGTAATAAATGCTACACAAATATTTTGGTGTACTTTTTTCAGGTAGATCAGTAGAGCAATTCATTTTGCCAAAATTATCTTCAGAATGGTTAGACAAAATTCTACAAATTATACCTGAGTGCATTTTAAATAAATACATTTTAATCCACAATTTTAAGTCATCTTTACTGTTTACATTTTTTAGTTTGTGCTTTTTCTAAAAATAGATGTTTTAAATGACTAGCAGTTTAGCTTTTGTTTTGTTTTTCCTTCCTTTCCAATTTACTGTAGTAATTAATTGTAGATGTTACAGGCTTTCCTGGAAAATATTATTAGAGATACCAGTTCCTAAAGAGACATGGGTAACAGTTTGGCATGACAGAAAACAACTTGGAATCAGATTTTAAACATGCTTTGAACAGATTAAAACCTTTGGAAAAAAAGAGACTGAAGAGTCAGGTTCCAGGTTTCCGTTTTGACTCACCATTTACCATGGAACCTTGATCAAGTCCTTTATCTCCCTGGATTTGCTAATCTGTAAAATGAGGTGAGTGGGGCTATTGTTGCCAGATTTATAGTTATGATAAAGTAACTATTCTCATATATTTGAAAATGTGTAGCATTTCTGTCATACCTAAATAAACAGTGCCCTCATTCCACACTGAAACCTCTTGTATTATACTAAACGCACATTTATCTTGAAAGATAATCCTTTTGTTTATTGGCTGGGCAAAGTAATGCTAATAATATAAACTATTTTCAAATGTCAGTTTTCCAGAACCTGGTCTTTGATTTAATTAGACACAATTAACTTTCAGGAAACTGATCTCCCTTTCCCCAGAAACTAGTACAAGGTAATTTTATTTTGGACCTAAAATACTGAAACACGTATAACAGGCAAACCATCACTACTTCCCCTCTCCCTGTGCCACTCTACAGATATCACTAGTCAAGTCACAGTCCTTGAAACTGCAGTATGTCTGACATAATATCATTAATGTTAGTTTTGGACACTAGGTGTTCTACTTCATGTCAATTGTACTTAAAAATGCTAACAATCCTGTAGACATTTGTCATTTTAATGTGTGGAAAGTATTTAGATTTTTTTCCCAGAACTTTAAAGTGGTAACTGTTTACCAATAAAAGAACAATCAGTATGATATTTATTGGTATTAGTGTTGTTTGGAGCCTTTTAACAAACTAAAGTACACAGATTCTAGTCACAATTCAATATCTCTATTGCCACAATTCAATATCTAACATCAGTGAATATGTACATTTTATTCTTGGGTAGACTAACTTATTTTTAATCAGAGAGCCTTTTCCTATCAGAACTGTTAAATGGAATCATGATTAGCTTGAAAAAGAAGTAAATGCTCAACCATTTATTTTTAGGAGATACTGGGGATTGAACCTAGGACTTTATACGTGGGAAGTAGGTGCTCAACTACTGAGTTACATCAGCTCCCTTCAGCCATTTTTTTAAAGTCCTGATTTCTAAGATATGCAGATTTTTCTTGTTTATGCCACATAAACCTATTTTAAAAGATAAAAGGAAAAACAGCGTTGTAAGTTTACTCTGTACCGATGCTGAACCTAGGATCAAATGATGATGGTCGTTAACATTGCTGTAGCCTTGCAGAGAGATTGTGTTTATACTTGGGAAATAACTGCATGAAGCACAAGTGGATTCATATTTTAAAATACTGATTTACATTGTAATAATTTGTGTAGCAGTTAAATCTGCCCAAAATATATTAAGCATGTTAGACACCGTTTTTATGGTTATACTACTCTCTCTATGTCAACCAACTCTCCAACTTCCCATTAGAGGAATCACATTAAAAAGTAGCAATGAATTGGCTTTGTTTTGGAAGAGTAACTTTTAAATAATGATAGTGGTGTGACTTTGGAAATATGTAATACAATGCTTCTTTCTATAGACTACTGTCATAATAAAAATGTAAAGGAAAATATAGAACCCTTGGAATAGTATGCTTTTGAATAATCTTAACCTAAGTTAGCATGTGGAATCTTGAATAGCATACTTACTGAAAAGTAGTATAGTGTGGACGGTTTTCAAAATGGAGTTTTAGCACCTTGTAACAATTTGTTTTAGGTGCCTGCCTTGCTTTTGAAAAATTGGGCATTTTCTCCATTTCTGTTTTGTTCCCATTGCCTCTCTGCCATATTGCATAGTGGAAAGAAGGAAAACACTAGAATATCCCTGTCTCTCTTTGCTAGTGCTTCTGGCCTTCCACCATCTCTCTTCTAATAGGCATGAAGTGATAGCTCTGAATGAATAGGTAAGGTTTTACTTAGAAAGCTCATGTCATTTGAAGCATTTTTTGAGTTTTTGTTACTGTGTTTGTTTTGTAGGACTTCGTAGGTAACTTGTTTATAATCATAAATTAACTGAATTTAGAGAAAACAAACTGTCAAGTGATGGTGATATTACCTAAATAAATTGCGACCAATTTTGTCTTTAAGTTTTCCAGGTGCTTGTGGTTAAATTTATGAGAGGTAGAATAGTACAGTAGAAGGAACATTATAATTGGGAATCTGTATGATCTTCTGTCAGCTAACCTCTAGACTTTAGCTTGAAAGTTTGCTAACTCTTTGATAATTTAAAAGTAAGTATGTTGTTTTTTAAATAAAGTTAACTTAATATCCTGTTTGATGTTTAAGTAAACATTTTTAATTTTCCCCTTTGCCTTCTTACAATATAAATTGTACTTAAAATGTCTTAAATTTGTTTTTACCTACCGTCTTACACATATTTTAAGCCAGAAACCAGGTGGATAGCAAACCTTGTACATTGTTTTCCCTGTATTGATAGGAGACAATCTATTTGAGAAAATTCCAAGATCTAAAATCATACCTCTCAAGTCACATTTTTTTATGAGACCCATATTTTCCTTCAAAGTTTGAATCAATTCTATATTATTGTCTTTATGTCTAGATTCATGTGTTTTGAATTTTTCTGTGATTATGTAAACATAATATTGGGAAAAGGATTATATGAAAAGTTTTAGTTTATCTTAAACAATTCAGATATTTAAAAAGCGTCATAGCTTTTAGTGTCATACTTGACAATAAATAATTCCTGTAATAATTGTTTATAAAGATTTACTACACAAAAATGCTAATTTCCCCTCTTTTCTCCCTCCTCCCTTCTCCTCTCCTCCAGCCATCTGTTGAGTCTTCAAGTCCAGGTAAGTATTTTCTATATTTTTTATAATCTTTATTTGACTATCATTTGTCCTAGTTGCATAAAGGATAGAGGAGTTAGACTATCATCTGACTTGCTTTTCTTCTGAATGCTTCTTTTCTCTGGGGAAAAAGAAATGGATGAAATATTTGACTGCCCATGAAAGTACAGGTGAGGCTGCTGTGAGTTCATCCTCCTATCTATTTGGGGGTTCTCTTTTTTTTTTTTGGCTAAATCATCACATGTATTTCTTAGTGTTTTTAATTAAGTTACTTGGCTTTAAGTATATATGGAGTGCATTTTTTAAAAAAGAAACATTAATTAACTTAAAGTATTTGATTGTATAGGAAATTGAGAAGAAAATGTTCTTAATGTTTTAGTGAGGGAGGGGAAAACAAGCAAAAGATTCAACATGAATAATTAAATTAAGGAAGTTATTTTTAGATTTCAGTAGGATCAAACTTTACCCTCTGACCATGTATCTAGGGTTTTTGTATTCTCCCATAAATATAGTACAGATTCGTTTTTTCCTTAGAGGTTACAAGCTTCTGATCTTTGGACCAAATTTGGTCCACATGTTTTTTGTATGGTCAGTTCATTGGAAAACTCTGATAAAATCTGGATTTTCGTTTCTCATGATGAGCCAGAGGATCTGGCACCACTCTGTATAACATTCCTGTGTTGTGGGACAACAGTTGGAGCTAAATAGCAGTGAGGAGAGAATCGAGTACTACTATTTCTGCCTCACTGTCTAGGGACTTTACCAAGAAAGATAGGACACTCCCATATACAGGGAGTATATGGGTTGAGGAGCAGACCAGTATACCTAAGAAAAGTGAGAAACAGAGCCCTTTGTGAGACATGGTAGTATTTTATTCGAAAACATCTCATATATATTGAATATTTAGGCATTACATATTCCACATTACTGAATTTTCTAGATTACTGAAGCAATCACCTTTCTGACTGATCAGGTTTTAAACTTTATATAGAAAGCTTTTTAAAATGTTTACTATAATATAAAATATTTTTAATGTTTCAGGGTCCTTTTCATGAAAACAAGCCATTGTACTGTAGTACAATGAATCAAGTGGGGGGTTGGACTAAATTACACTCAACTTCTTTTTAATGGCTAGTGTACTCAATTAACAGTTGATTTTTGGCGTCTTTATTTCAGCTGAAATTGTTACCCTTTCTGACATGCTTGGGAATAAAGTGCATTACGCTTTGTGAAATTTCTACAACTTCAGCATTTTTTTGCTTCCTGGTTCATAAATATGTTGTGGATGTTTGAGATTGGGAGTAATCTGACCTCATATGAGAGTTAGATTACCATATTCTTTTTAGGATATGGGCTAGTTTCCTTTTTTTTTTTCCTTTCAAACACAAAATATTTTCATCGAAAAATAGGTTCTACTTATTATTACTGATACTGTGATCTTACAAATAGACTATTAGATATTTTTTATGCATTCATCAGATAATACATAGATTAAAAATAATTATTTCAAAAATGATTTCGTAATTGACTTCTCAGGTTCCAGTGTGTTTGAATCAGCTTAGGCAGAACTAGAATAATAGTGGAGCATGAAGAATACAAATGCCCTTGATGGCCTTTGCTACTTGCTGAATGCCTATGCAAATAAAGTGAATGTTTAATTTTTTCAAATTGTTTTCAGACTGAGGAAGATCTTTTGAGTTACAGTGTTTGTAATATCAGGCTTCTGCCCAAGGCACAGTTTATTTTTCTTAAAAAATAATGCTGGTTGTAGGCAATTACAAAAATTGGTGGAGAAAATTAGTAGAGGCTTCATGTAAAAAAAATTTAGGTCCTTTGGTGAAACGCTGTGTCTACACTTTGAAATCATTGCTACTGATAATATTCACGTGACCCATTCTGCCTGATTTACCTATGTAGTTTGTCTACAAACTCCACCAGATAAGTCACAGTGGAGGCACAAAACAAGAATTTTTCTGTAAGATTAGTAGCCCCTAATAGGAGTGGGGACCTAAGGAAGGGGAAGTAATCAAAAAATGAAGTGAGTACATTTATGTTATAAACTGAATTTATCCTTTGAATCTTAGAAAAGATGTAAGATACCTTTTTGTAATTTTGCAGTAGGAGGAAGTTGTATGACAAAACACTTACGTTTGCCTTAACTTTGAAGCAAAATACTAAAGCACTATACTCCCTATTCTTAATAATTTATTGTTGGGATTTTTTTCCTAGGAGACAGCCTAACGAAGGGCCTGGCAATTGACAGAAAGGAATAGGATGGTTAGTTGGTCCCAAAAAAACAAGGTAAAAAGAGGTCAGACAAAACAAAGAATTCAGATTAAAGCAGAAAAAATTTGAAATTGAAGGTTTATAGAAAACAGTGTAGTATACTATGTGGAGAAAGGAATTGGAGTGAGAAAGGAGGAAAAAGTTCACCCACACTTTGTTACTTAATGTAGTGAAGTGGCAAATCTTCAAATATAATTGGCTTTGCAAATAATGGCACTTCAGGTGAATGATTTAACATTCATACTTTCCAGCCATAAGCTTATAAGCAATGAGTAGGTAGGAATTAGGGATAACTGTTTTGGGGCAGTGTTTGCATCCAGTAAGAACTATATTATCATTAGGATAAATAACCATGATATAAAGTTATGGTGTAAGTTATTTTAGTGTCTTTCTGCCTACGCAGGAGAAGAAGAAAATAGCATCAGCTATAGAGATACATAATTATTGATTACTTAGTGTTCCAGAAGATTACTGAGTGACCCGAAAAGTTTGGAGAAAGATAGTTTCTCATTGAAAATTCAGAAGAAATTTTGGGACAAAAAATTGCAAACAAGTTAGGGCTTTTCAGAGTGCTCCTATGGAACCCTGGTGTTCAGTCCCTCAACTAGTACTAAGAGGCCCTACTAAAATTATGCTGCACTTTTCTTAGTTTCCAGAAGAAATTATAATAATACTTTTCTAAATATTTTCTTTCATAAATCTTTCTAAAATTTTGACAGTTGTTAACATACTATAATCTAGCTTAAGATATTACCTAATTTGGCAGAAAATGATATATTTAGTTATTTTATATTTAATATCAATATTTTATTTTGCTCCTTAATGAGCACATTGACTCCTAAGTGCTTATCCCCTGACCTGGCTTGCTAATCTTAGTAAACATAGTTTCTACTTAAGAATTCTTTGAGGTAGGGTACCTGTTTCTGAGGCCCTGACTTACAGGAGGCAAGGAGTACACTGGAAGCACAGGTTTTGTATTTAGCAGACCAGGGATTCAGATTCTATCTTATCTACTGGTACTATGAATTTAGACATGTTTTTAAAACTCTCTAAGCCTCGGTTTTGTTTTGTTTTTTCCCTCTCTTAAATGGGGTGATGATAACCTCCTTGATAAGATTGCTTGAAGGTTAAATGAGGTAATGTATATGAAGAACTTGGCAAATAATAAGAGCTCAATGAATGGATCTTATTCTGAAAAATTGTGGGAGGTCACTGAAGAACCCCAAGCCTTGGGCCTCCCCTATCCCTAATATTCTGGTTTTCAAGAATTTGGTCTCTGTATCTCTTTGTTTTACTTGTTGTTTCTGTTAGTGGAGTGAAATGGAAGGGTAGGTACATCTATTAATGTAACCTTCAATCGCTTAAACTGATAAAGAATTGCTCATTGAAGTTTGTTGTTTTTTTGTTAATGTTAAATAACCCAACCATTTATTAGTAAACAATGCCGTTTTAAACTTAAGTCCAAGTTTGGCAGTAGCTAAATGTGGGCATGTTTTACAGAATATATACATCCAGTATTTGTAGTCTACTATTTGTAGACCACTGTTTGTAGTCTACTCTGGAGTACAGCAATGTTCCCCAGCCATCAGGGTAAAAATAGTATAGCTTACACATCAGCTACCTAGTAGATTATTTTTAATACTTTTGATAAAGAGTTATACTTTATAAGTTTTTTCAGCTCTAAATCAACTTTTAAGGATAGCTACCCCAAATATTAGAGTATTTTCATGGACGTATTGAAGGAAGCATAAAGTCTAGTACAGCTGTGTTTTTACTTGATTATATATTCGGATGACTGTATGTTTCTCTTAACTATATTCTCCGCAGGGGCCATAGGGGTTCATCTTCATCAGGTCTAAAGTCAATCAAATGGTTCAGAATCCTGATTCTTCCTCCCCCCCTCCCCACACACAAATTATTCTTATTAGATATGACCATTTATTCTTTACAACTTTTAAGTTTCATTTTTAGAAAATTTTAACAGTTTTTTATAGCCTCAGCCCTCCCCTTCCCCCTCACCAGTTTGCAGTTGTAACTGAATATGTCGGGGTGGGTCAGAACAACAACAAAAAAAAACCCTTAGAAGTGTTTTTGGGAGATGAACAGGGGTAAGAATTTTTGGAAGCAGTAAACAATAATTGCTTTGCATACCTTATTCCTGGTACTCTTTAACTAATTTATGTCTAGCTTCAAGTAAAGCATATACATTATATTAATAGTAATATTAATATGATAAACTTAATTTGGTTTACTAAACTTTAAAATATTCTTTCCCAGGAGGTTCAGCAACATCAGATGACCATGAATTTGATCCATCAGCTGACATGCTGGTTCATGATTTTGATGATGAACGGACATTAGAAGAGGAAGAAATGATGGAAGGAGAAACAAACTTCAGTTCTGAAATAGAGGATCTTGCAAGGGTAAATGACATTAAAACTAGAAGATAGAAGTTATAACTTTTTTTGTGGAGAGGAAATGTTTTAAATATTTTTTCTCTGCTTGTGTTTTTTGGGGAAGTTGGTCATTAGTCCATACTAAAAAATTCTATGTCGTCATGTGTGGGTTATTTAAAATTGAATACCTTACTTTTGGTATTCAACACAATTACCACTCACTTCTTTTTCTTAACTTCTATTTTTCTTTCCTTTTTGGCTGTTCCTGTTCAGTAACATTTGCATACTTATCTTCCTTTATCTATGGTCTAAATGTTGGCATTTCCTGGTCTTTGGTTCTGGACCTCCTTTTCTTCTTTGTCTTTTGCTAGATCACTCCTCCTCATAATATCATATGAAGGTCAGCTGCATCAGTCACCCGTGGAACTTACTAAGAAGTGTGGATTCCTGTGCCTCTTCCCAGACATGCTGAGTCAAAATCTCTGGGAATTGGGCTCAAATCTACATCTTTATTAGGCAGGTTTGCATCAAATGCACACCAAATTGAAAACTACTAAACTAGTGATCTAATCTATTCCCACAGTATCTGTATGCTCAGTATTCCTTAATTAAATTTCTAGCATTAATCTATTTCCTGTCTCAGGTTTGTTTATTGTTTTTTTGTAGTTAAGTGTTTATAGCAGCTTTATTCAGAGTTGCCCTAAAATGGAAACAATCTAAATGTCCTTCAGTGGGTAAATGGATAAACCTGGTCCATCCACACAATGGAATACTACTCAGCAATGAAAAAGAATGGACTATCGATAAATGCAGCAACATAGTGAATCTCCAATGCATTACATTAAGTGAAAAAAGCCAGATTCAAAAGGTTACACACTATATGATTCCATTTATGTGACATTCTGGAAATGGTAAACAGAATGGACAGAAAACAAACCAGTGATTTCTAAGGGCTTCGGCGGGGCTGAGTACAGGGGGACTATAGGAAATTTTGGGGTGATATGGAAATATTCTACATCTTGATTGTGGTGATGGCTACATGACTTATGTCTTTGTCAAAACTCAGTACTAAATAAAGAAAAGAGAGGGAAGAAAACTTCAATACTTAACACTAAAAAGAGAAAATTTTTTTTTTTTTTTTTTAAAGATTTTATTTATTTATTCATTTATCCCCCCCCTGCTGCTTGTGCTCGCCGGGTCAGCCAGCCACGCCACGCAGGCGGGCCTGCCCTCACCAGGAGGCCCCGGGAACCGAACCCGGGGCCTCCCATATGGTAAACGGGAGCCCCACTGATTGAGCCGCAGCCGCTTCCCAGAAAATTTTATCATATATAAATTATACTCAATAAACCTGGCTTTAAATAAATCAAGTAGAGGTATTTGATATCTCCCTGTCTTGTCCCCTGGGCCTCCTCTGCTGAACTGTAGAGCCCCTTAGACATAAACAGAGAACTTTACAACAGTGGAACTCCAAGAGAGGGATTCCTACCTGCAGATACTCTCTGGGTTGGTGAGGGAGATGGGAAAGACCACCTTGAAGGTATAGACCCTGCATCACACCTGGAGGCAGTAATGACTGTCATGTGTAGGATGCAGCCAGATAACCTCAGCAGCAGGCCTGGGCCTAGCTAGAAAAGGTGAGACTGGAAGTATATCAGGCAGTACTGGAGAAGCTCAATTCTCATTCAGCATCTAAATATGGTGTCACGCTGGTCACCTTCTGAACACGATAACCTTGGCAGAAACCTTTTTTTCCAGAATGAATTCTCTCATACTTTCAAATTTAAAATTAGTCATCCAGGCTGCTTGTTTTGCTCTTCTAGTAATATCAAGATTTTCTTATTTACCTGTCATGATGTCATCAGTTATCTATATAATAAGAGCCATGGCTGAATCCTTCCCCACATGTATCCCATTAAAATGTCTTTCTTGGAAAATCTTTTTGATAACAAATAAAGTATCTTTCAGATTCATCATTTAAAGGGGGTTTCTCTACAATGGGGGTTTGCTGATTAGTATGAGTTGTGAGCTATGGCTGGAGGCTTTCCCACATACAGAACAATGATAAGATTTTTGCTGGTATGTGTTGCCTGAGGCTGAGTAAGTGTTGAGCCCCAGCTGAAAGCTTTTCCACCTTCATATTTATAAGGTTTCCCTCTGGCTGAAGGCTTTCCCACAATCACCGCATTCATAGGGTTTCTCACCAGTGTGAACTCTCTGGTGTAGGAAGCTCTGACTGAAGACTCCCACATTTTGTGCATTGATAGGGTTTCTCTCCAGTGTGAACCCTTTGATGCTGAACAAGAGTTGAACTCCAACTAAAGGCTTTGCTGCACTCCTTACAAACATAGTTTTTCTCCTGTGTGAGTCCTTAAGTGTTCAGTAAGGTGAGCTTTACAGCGAAAGGCTCTGCTGCATTCATTAGATACACAGGGTTTCTCTCCAGTATGACTCCTATGATGGAGAAAGAGGCTGAGCTTTGACTGAAGGTCTTGCCACACTGATTGCATTTATGGGGTTTCTCGCCCGTGTGAATTCTCTGATGGTGGATAAGGCTTTAACTTCGACTGAAGGTCTTCTCACGTTGAGTACATTCATGGGGTCTCTCTCCAGTATGAATTCTCTGATGTTATGATAACTGAGGGCTCTGGCTGAATGTTTTTCTACATTTATTACATTTGTGAGATTTCTCTCTCGTGTGAATTATATGATGGGGAAAACCCAGAAGGTTTTTCTCCGGTATGAATTCTTTGATGGAGCAGGAGGTGGGAATTGAGCCCAAACGTTTTTCCCACCTTCATTACATTTGAACAGTTTATTTCCACTGTGAACTCGATGGTGCAGAATGAGACTTGAGCTGTGAGTAAAGGCTTCCCCACACTGACCACATTCACAAGGTTTTTCCCATGTATGACTTCTCTGATGTCTACTTAAGTCTGAATTATTGAATTATATTTGAAGATTTTGCTGCATGTATCATATTTAAAGACTCTCTCCTCTATTTTATTTCTTTGAGGTCTAGCAACAGTTTGGTTTAGATTCAAATTTCTATCAAATGTACCACACTCCTGGATTCTTTGTCCTGGAGATCTTTTCCTACACATGACAGCTACTTTTTCATTTTGGGGGGGGGGTCTTCAAACTCTGCCCAACAGAATTTCTCAGATGCCCTTCTAGTTTACTGTTAGAGTCCCAAACCTTCTGCAACTTGGGTGCCTGGTGATTACCCCTTGAGAATCTTCTTGATATCAATTCTAAGGTTTTCTGGTTTCGAATGTATAGTTCCTTTTCGGTCTCAATCTCAGAATCTGTATCGGTTTGGGCCACTGCTATATATTCCTTGCACATGGATGGCTTTCAAAAGTACTTGCTGGGAAGCGGCTGTGGCTCAATCAGTAGGGCTCCCGTTTACCATATGGGAGGTCCCGGGTTCGGTTCCTGGGGCCTCCTGGTGAAGGCAAGCCCGCCCGCACGGCGTGGTTAGCTGACCCAGGGAGCACAAGCAGCAAGGGGGGGATAAATGAATAAATAAATAAAAATCTTTAAAAAAAAAAAAAAAAGTACTTGCTTGGGAGTGGATGTAGCTCAAGTGGTTAAGCACCTGCTTCCCATGTACGAGATCCTGCGTCCGATCACTGGTACCTCCTGGTTAGAGGAAAACTTCGGGGACTCGGAAACAGAACGGGTGTGGGGAGGGGCTCCGAGTATGGGAAGGGGCTCTGCGGGGCAGCCCCGATAGTCCCGCCGGCCACTAGGGCGAGTGAGGCCAGGATCCGGGGCCCAGGTCCTGGGAACCCACAGCCTGCCATGCCCCCGGACTCCCCTGGACTCAGGTTTTTTTTTTTTTTTTTTTTTTTAATCAAACCACCTGCTTGACATCTCAGCTTGGATATCTCAACAGACATCTCTAATTGTAAATGTCCAAAATAGAACTTTTGATTGTTATCGTTCTCCCTCTACCTGTTCCTGCTCTTGTATTCCCCATCTCAGTACCATCCACCCTGTTTCCCAAGTCAGGAAGCAGGGAATCATCTTCCTTCATTCCCAATATTCAATTCTTATATAAGCTTGTCATTTCTCCCCATGAAATATCATTTTTCTCATTTGCATTCCTTCTCTGCTGCCACCCTTCTTGCCTAAGTCACCATCATTTCTAGTCTAAACTATTGCAGTAGCTTCCTTACTGGTTTCCCAATTTCCTCTTTTGCCACTTCTCCTCCCCTCAGTGTATTTTCCACACAGCGGCCATGGTTATCTTTTCAAAATGTAAATTAGTTATGTCAGCCTTCTACTTGAAACTCATCAATGGTTTCCCATTACACCAGCAGAAAATCCAGACTCCTTAACCTGGCCAGCAAGGTCTCCTAAGTGATGTGGTCTCTCATCCATGTATCATGATGCCCCTGGCATGTTTTGCCATACCACACTAGCTTCTTTACTTCAGATAAACCAGTTTCTTCCTGCTACATGGCTGTTGAGCTTATTCCCCCTTTCTGGTATGTTTTTCCCAAGGCTGGTTTCTTATCCTCTTAGGTCCTGGACTTAGTATGGCCTTAAAAATGGCTTTCCTGTCCCGTAGTAACTTTTCTTTTTTTAGTCACCGTGTCCTAGTCAATGCTTTCTTTATATATTTTGTAACTACGTATGTTTAATTTGTTGTCTGTGTTTTCCATTAGACTAAGTTCCATGAGGGGAGAGGGACCATGTTGGTTTTATTCACCAATATATTTCATGTCTTAAAAGAGTAGTCTCTCAAAAATTAAAAAAAAAAAAAAAAAGGTCAAATAAATGAATGGGTAAATGAGTCTGGTATGCTCTAATTAACACAATTTATCGTGCATATGATATGCTGTATTTTATGATAAAAAGAACATAAGAAATAAATAAGACATAGTGCTAGCCTTCAAAGATTTGGAATATATAATAATCATGGAAAAATGAATGTTTATACTTGATTTTAGTAATAAAGTATAATTTCATTTCAGAATTAAAATTTAGAACTTTTAAAGTATGTATTTAGAGTTTAAAAAGGAGACTTATTACTCTGTAGCCTAATCTTTTCTTGTGGTCCCATTTTGGATCATTTAGTGACTAGAGCTGACCTAATCTACAGTGCCTAAGCAATTCAATATTTATTTTATTACTTTGAGCCAGAAAATAGAATTGATCTCAGTGGTAATGATGTATAGATGTTATCACAAAAGCCTTTCAAGAATGTGGTAAGAAAAGCACATGAAGAACTTGGATTCAGAACTGTTGTTTAAAAGTAAGAGGCTGGAAAGCTGTTTAAAAAACAGGGATAATTTGCTTGGATGATTGAGAACGTATGTGAACATCAGGGGAAACGATTGATTTAACAGTCAGGGTCGCTTCATATATTCCTGAAGTGGAAAGGCAATTATTTTCAACTATTTGCCTGTATTCACAATATCATATCACTTTAGATATATTTCCCTGCTTTTGACTAACCCATCTATGTGATAAAAGGAAAGGAGGAAAATCTAGAATTTTCCCATCTACATTATTCAACATTTCTCAAGTACTAATTAGCAAGAGTTGATGATCAAGTACCGTTTAATAGATTATGAGCTTGAATGATTGTTGTTTTATTCTGTTTCACAATATGGACTGTTTTGGGCATGTCATTGTCTTGTCCTGTTTCTTTCTCCTTTCTTCTTCGTCCTTCTCCAGCCCCGTACAGCCCCCCCAAAATTTGCTTTCAATTGACCCTCCTTTAGGAAAAAGTAATTAAAACAATTATTTATAGAGGATAAGAAAGAGGGAGAAAGACAGTGGAACCAATCATCATTTTTAACCAGACAGTTAAAAAGTTAAGAAGTTACCTTCTCAGATACTTCTGACTTCTCCCAGAAACAATTAAGGCTTATGTTTAAGGAGCACATAATCACCAGTGCTTTCATCTGTAACCTAAAGCTAAGCCAATTCAGGGCCAGTATGTTGGATTTCCTGTAGTTATAAACTCTTTGGGTATAAGCCAAATCATACTGGTTTTTGTTTTTATTTAAAAAGTGTACAAGATTTTGTCATGTTGATTACTGTTTAGCTTTTATATGAGCTACACATTAATTTTGTCAGTAATTCGTAAGGTTTTTTCACCTGGCACTCTGGTAGTATGAAATGAACTTTTGATGTAATTGTGGCAGAACTTTGACAATTGATTCATTAAGGGGTTACCAATAGCTGCATAACTTGTGATTTTAAGATCATTAAATTTATATTCTAAAATGATTTTAATGAATTCTGTAGCTTTAGATAGAAACTTCTATGTGTATTGCTACATTTTCATGCATATATTTTTATCATATAAAAGATTTTAATTATGTGTTTTAATAGAATTAAGATATATAGATTAGATTTTATTGTGACATTAGGAGGAGTATCAAAATCATTCTCATAGTAAATAGACTTTTGTTTGTTGGAAATAGCAATCAGGTTTAACTCTGATTTTCAAAAGTGCTCGTAAAACTTAGAGACTCTGAGTGTGCAAAAATTGTAGCAGTCCATTTAGGAGAAGAAGGATTAGGATCAGCTATATTTTTATGTATTTAAAGTGCTAGACTTGTTCCACCCAGTAAATTTCTAGAGGTTAGAGAATAAAGATTAAAATGGGAGAGACTGAGTATTTTTTAAAGTATATACACAGCAGACACAAAAGAAACCCCCAGTGTGGAGACTGTAAAGAAGAGTTTATTGCCACAATCCCTCCATAATTTATCATATAGTCAATCCCCAACCCAAGAGGTGGTTACTTTAGGAACAGTCTCTCCAATCCTATCTGAATGTGGTCCCTTAGACCTTCATGACTGGAAATCAGCCTGTTTCTTCTTTATCCCTCTTCATAAGCATTTGCTGGTAAGTCAGTGTTGGTACAACAGGTGTAAGAAGAGTAGTGTGTTCATCCAAATGGACCTGTCTTGAATGGACCAGTCATTTACAAATGGCTAACTCTCTGATATAATACAGAGGGAGCCACGTCTTCTGCAGCCAGATGGACTCTGGTTTGACCTTATTATTGTTTCTTGGTAGCTTTACCCTGTTGTCTTGAATTTAGAAGACATACTTACATCCAGATATAATACTTGTCTTTTATAAAGCCCATTCTTTCTCCCTCCAGCCAGTCTCCCTTTCACTTATACAGACATAATTGTCACACTTTTTGCTATAGCATTTGGACAACTTGTTTCTTGAATCATAATATGCAAATGTAGTCCACACTCCTGTATTTTTATTCATCTTGTACTATGTCCATTTACCTTATTCCTCATAAGCAACCCAGCACTTATTATTTCACACTACATTAGGATGTTGTACACCTACTCTAGAGTTAAGTTTTGAGAAAGGCAGTCTGTATGCATATGTATGTAGGGGCACTTTAAAGTGGTGAGTTAGACAGCATGAGTTCAAAACTTAACTGCCTTGCTTATTCAGTATGTGACTTGGGCCTAGTTACTTAACTTCATTAAGCTTCAGTTTGTGTAAAGCATTTAGCACAGTGTCTAGTGCATGGTGAGCATGCAGTAAATCTTAGTAGTTATATCATTCATAAGAGTCTCACAAAGATCTGTGACCACAAACTGAAGATCCACTGTATTGACCCATAATTTTTTCTTTCACTTGGCTCACTCATTTCTATACTCTTAACATACGAATGAATCGTATTAAACGTTGCCACTTTATGATATTTCAATGTAAGTTGAATATTAATAGATTATTAGTATCTCTTTGTAGCTGGTGTAATGCAGACTTGGCATTATAAGCTAGTGTGAGATTCTAGTGTGAGATTCTCTGGAGCAGGTGAATGATGGTGTTCCTAGTATAATAAAGTACCGTCAGCCAAGTTTTATTCAGCCTTTAGTCTTTATTAGAGGGAAATAATAAAGAACATTTGCTTCACAGGATATCATTGCTGTTTGTATCAGAATTCTGGGATGTAAGGTATAGAAATTCATCTTGAACTAGCTTAGGCAGGGATACATCTAGGCCAGATGTATGGCACCAGAGCATATTTTCTCTGAAAGTAGTTTCATTTTCTCTGTTTCTTCCTTTTTACATGGTAGCTTCATTTTTTTCAGAACAGCTTTCTTCCGATGATACTGCCAGTTCCCAGTATTTCCAGACTTACTGCTTGAGATACTCTGTTTCTTTCTTTAGCTGCTGTTGGTAAAAGTCTGGAAACAAACTACGGCCAGTTTGGGAAATGTGCCCACTCTAAACCTATGGCCTGAGAATGCAGTGATCCCAGTTGGGTCAGATACTATGGCCCAGGAGGGTGAGGTCTATGAGAAGTTGTCACCTTTCAATCATAGTACATGCTTGGAATGGGGGAAAGAGCATTTCCTGAAAGAAGTACAGAAGCAGACAGAAGGAAAAGGATGGAGTGGGGAGTGGGAGGTGCTGTCAGAACAATCAGTGATTCTTTTGCAGTACTTTATGCTCGATAAATCTTTAAATACTTTGGTTAGCATGCTATAGAGACACAATAAATGTGACTTGAATTTGAAACTGAAGATCCTCAGCAATATTGATTTTAGTCTTTATTGTAGTCCAGTGTTTGCTGTAAGATCTTCATTTTACATCTTAGATCAAGTAAGTTGCTTTAAAGATTACTGTCAAGCTCTGTTGTATTCTTCGGTGACCGTGATTGTTTTTTCCTTCTTGTTTACTAACTTGGTTTTGGGTTATAGAAGTTAAAAGTCAATACCTAAGCAAAAGCACAATATACTACTATATACTCCTTGTTTTTAATATTAAACAAGCATTTTGATGTAATATGCAAAGGTATTTTGCTTACATGTGATAGAACCCACCCAAAACTAATTTGGCCTAAAAGGAAACCTTATTAGATGGCATATTGAATGTGTATCTGGATCCAAGAAATCCCAATAGTGTCACCAGTATCTCTCCATCACTACTAACCCATGGTTAAATACTGTAGATTAATTCTGCAGGGTCTCTTCAATTTCTTTCTTTCCTTTTCCACAACCACTAATTTAGCCTAGGCTGTGATGCTCATATTACAGGTGAATGATAGTAATGAATTCTCACCTAGCTCAGAATCTCTGACAAACTAAATCTCTCCTTGCCTACGTCCATGTTGAACATTTTGTTGGGTGGACCAAGTGTCCTGGTCTAGTCAGAACATGAATTCAAAATAGTGCACTGCCATTTTATTAACTATATGGTTTCTCAAACTATCAGTTAATTGTAAAAATTAGAGATAATAGTAACATTATATTAGGATTATTTTGAGGATGAACTAAATATGAAACAATCTCTTCATGAATTCTTAAGGCCTATGTAAATGGTACTTGCAAACTGTTAAGGCTAACATGTTTTTCCTGGTTTTTTTTCTTTTTCACACTAGTGACTTCAGTGTTCTTCCTCATATTAGTGACTTCAGTTGTGCATACTGCTTCTAATTTGGGGTGCAATATGGTCTTTTGGAAAGTATATGAGCTGAGATCAGGAAGTCTAGATTTTTATAGAATTTCTATCTGTGCATAATGTTTCTCTCTGCTTTGTTTCCTTGTTTGCAAATAAAGCAGCAAACTCTCTGACTTGTACTTTTCAAGATGTCATAAGATTGGGTAATGTTCTCACTCTGCTTTTGTTCTAAGATGAGAAATGAAAGATGACAGAGGAATCAGAACACCTATCACAAATTCCTGGCATATAGAGCACATTTATGGCTGCTGTTTGTTATTATTATGTATGAAACTAACCTTTCCCATATCTTTCTCTTACTTTACTTGTGATTTTGGAGTTCTGTTTTGTTCTTTAGTACTGTCTCCTTATTCCCAGATCTCTCTCCTATACCAGAACCTTGACATCTCAAGCACTTTGAGAACCACAAGATAGGAGATGCCAGTTAAGTGCCAGCTGGTCATTCAGCTGGAGTGGAGATAGCTTGCGTGATTTAGTTACCACTTTTCGGGTTGTAAATTCTACACGTCATTAGTCCAGGTCTCTTCGAAATTGATTTCTCTTTCAGAAACTGATTCACAAACTGATTTATACAAAAACATCCATTTACAATATAAAATACAAGTATTAAACTGCATTTTCTTCCAGTCAGAAAAACTTTGCAAATTATAATTATTAGATTGCTTCTTGCCACATGGACTTTTGAGTAATGGAGGTTAATTGTATGATCTACGTGGCTGGTGTCATCAAGTTATATCACATCCAGCCTGATATACCCATCTCCACTGTAGCAGTGTATTTAACACGTGAGCTAGACTTATTTCTGTCCATGAAATAAAGGCACAGACTGCTGAAAAAATATAAAATGTGCCTTGTTTTGTGGTTATTCTTATTCTAGGTTCTAAACTGCATCTTCTATTTTCATTAAGTTTTTCTTCAGAGCAAGTGTGTTTGTGTGTGTTTGAATGTGTGTTGATGTAAAACGTTCAGGTTATTTGGGATAAATTTTCTTGTTTACAGTAAGAATTCTATCACGAATTTTGTGTTGCTTCCCTGAAATTTAACATCACTTGATCACTGATTAGAGTGAACACCTTTTACAGAAAGCTGATTTCATTCACTGCATGTGGATGTTTCCTTACATCATCCTCACAGAGGTTGGGGGGAGGGGAGGGGCCCCTAGCTGAGGCAGGATGACATATTTATAAGAGCATGGGCTTTTGGAGTTAGACTGTTTAAATCTGGTTCCACTACTTGCAGATTGTGTATTTTTAGAGAACTCTATCCATGAAATGGAGATAATATAACAATTGTGTAAGATAGATAGTAAAGTTTGTGTGACAGGATTTTATATGTAATTGGAGATAAGCCTAGAAAGGAATATACAACTTATGTAACCCAGTAGCATTCCTGTATATCATTACTGTTTTTCTTTCAATGTGTTTGGCCTGAACTATGGAGTTCGTCTCCCCTTTCTGGATTTGTTGATTTTGCTTACAGCCTATTTTCTGATTATTGTGTCCTGCTTCCCCACCCCACCCCAAATTAAGTATGCTACTCTTATTAAGTGGGGACATACATACTTAGCTGATTGCGAGTGCATATACCAAATTTTACTGCAGAAATGAATAGTCTGTTTTAAATCAGTGTCACTTTTTATTATACTTAATCATTTTGTTGTTGTCGATTAGAGTTAGTCAGCTTCTTATAATAGAAGTATTTAAAGGACTGTTTTTTTCCTAGGTTTCAGAAATATTTTTGGTTTCACTTTATGTTTTGAGACTCTTGATACCAGTTCTAAGCATATTCTTATGTATAGTGTGAATACTGCATACATAAGATTTGTGAATTATAACTGTGGATCACTGGTTTGGAAATTAACTTTTTATTTTGATCTATTTAGGAAGGTGACATGCCAATTCATGAACTTCTCAGCCTTTATGGTTATGATAGTACTGTTCGACTACCTGAAGAAGATGAGGAGGAGGAGGAAGAGGAGGAGGAAGGTGAAGATGATGAAGATGCTGATAATGATGACAACAGTGGCTGTAGTGGGGAAAATAAAGTAAGGATTTTATATATTTATAAGATTGTAATCTTTATTCTTGTGAAAGCTATAATTTATTAACATATTTAGACTACTTTTTTTTTTTTTTTACATTTCTCAATTAAATGTAATGGATACATGTAAATTTTTTTGTTGTTTTTTTTGTTTTGTTTTGTTTTTGTGAATCAAACAATATATTACACAATATATTTGGTTCATAGTAATGCATTCATACAGTACTTGTCCTTTTGTGTCTGGCTTGCTTCACTCAACATAATGTCCTCCAGGTTCATCCATGTTGCCATATGCTTTATGACTTCATTTCTTCTTACAGCTGCATAAAATTCCATCGTATGAATAGACCACAGTTTGTTTATCCATTCATCTGTTGATGGACACCTGGGTTGTTTCCAACTTTGAGCAATGGTGAATAATGTGGCTATGAACATCGGTGTGCAGATGTCTGTTCGTGTCACTGCTCTCAGTTCTTCTGGTTATACCCAGTAGTGGTACTGCAGGGTCACATGGCAAGTCTATATTCAACTTCTTTAGGAACTGCCAAACAGTCCTCCATAGTGGTTGTACCATCCTGCATTCCCACCAACAGTGAAGAAGTGTTCTATCTCTCCACATCCTCTCCAACACTTGTAGTTCTCTGTCTTTTTAATAGTGGCCATTCTAATAGGTGTGAAATGATATCTCGTTGTAGTTTTGATTTGCATTTCCCTAATCATGAGTGATGTTGAGCATTTCTTCATGTGTTTTTTTGCCATTTGTATTTCTTCTTCGGAGAAATGTCTATTCAAGTCTTTGACCCATTTTTTAATTGGGTCATTTGTCTTTTTATTGTTGAGTTGTAACATCTCTTTATATATCCTGGATATTAAACCCTTATCAGATATGTGATTTCCAAATATTTTTTCCCATTGAGTTGGCTGCCTTTTCACCCTTCTGACAAATTCCTGTGAGGTGCAAAAGTGTTTAATTTTGAGGAGGTCCCATTTATCTACTTTTTCTTTTGTTGCACATGCTTTGGGTGTGAGGTCCAGGAAACCACCACCTACTACAAGCTCTTGAAGATGTTTCCCTACATTTACTTCCAGTAGTTTTATGGTCCTGGCTTTTATATTTAGATCTTTGATCCATTTTGAGTTGATTCTTGTATAGGGGGTGAGATAGGGGTCCTCTTTCATTCTTTTGGTTATAGATATCCAGTTCTCCCAACACCATTTGTTGAAGAGACTGTTTTTTCCCATCAGCATGGGCTTGGTAGGTTTGTCAAAAGCCAGTTGACTGTATAGGTGAGGGTTTATTTCTGGATTCTCAATTCTGTTCCACTGATTGATATGTCTATCTTTATGCCAGTACCATGCTGTTTTGACCACTGTAGCTTTGTAATATGTTTCAAGATCAGGCAGCGAAATTCCTCCCACATTGCTCTTCTTTGTTAGAATACTTTTGGCTATTCGGGTGCACTTACCCTTCCAGATGAATTTGGTAATTGCCTTCTCTAATTCTGTAAAGTAAGCTGTTGGGATTTTGATTGGTATTGCATTGAATCTCTAAATCAGTTTGGGCGAGATTGACATCTTCACGATATTTATTCTTCCAATCCATGAACACAGAATGTCTTTCCATTTGTTTAGGTCTTTTAAAATTTCTTTTAGCATTGTTTTGTAGTTTTCTGCATATAGGTCCTTGGTTAAATTAAGTCCTAGGTATTTGAGTCTTTTTGTTGCTATTGAAAATGGAATTTTCCTCCTGACTTCCTCCTCAGATTGTTCAGTACTAGTGTACAAAAACATGACTGATTTTTGCGTGTTGATCTTATGTCCTGCCACTTTGCTGAACTCATTTATTAGTTCAAGTGGCTTTGTTGTGGATAATTCAGGATTTTCTGAATACAGGATCATGTCATCCTCAAACAGTGAGAGTTTTACTTCCCCTTTTCCTATTTGGACGCCTTTAATTTTTCTGTCTTGTCTAATTGCCCTAGCTAGAACTTCTAATACAATGTTGAATAACAATGGTGACAGTGGGCATCCTTGTCTTGTTCCTGATCTTAGGGGGAAAGCTTTCAACCTTTCCCCATTGAGTATGATGTTGGCTGTGGGTTTTTCATATATGCCTTTTATCATATTGAGGAATTTTCCTTTTATTCCTATCTTTTGAAGTATTTTTATCAAAAAAGGATGTTGGATTTTGTCGAATGCCTTTTCTGCATCTATTGAGATGATCATGTGGGTTTTTTCCTTCAATTTGTTAATGTGGTGTATTACATTGATTGATTTTCTTATGTTGAACCAGCCTTGCATACCAGGAATAAATCCCACTTGGTTGTGATGCATAAGTCTTTTGATATGCTGTTGGATTCGATTTGCAAGTATTTTGTTGAGAATTTTTGCATCTATGTTCATGAGAGAGATTGGTCTGTAATTTTCTTTTCTTGTGGAATCTTTATCTGGCTTTGGTATTAGGGTGATGTTGGCTTCATAAAATGTGTTGGGTAATTTTCCCTCTTCTTCAATTTTTTGGAAGAGTTTAAACAGGATTGGTGTTAATTCTTTTAGAAATGCTTGGTAGAACTCACCTGTGAAGCCATCTGGTCCTGGACTTTTCTTTGCTGGGAGATTTTTGATGACGGATTCAATCTCCTTAATTGTGATTGGTTTGTTAAGTTCTTGTATTTCTTGTTGTGTCATTGTAGGTTGGTTATGAGTTTCTAGAAATTTGTCCATTTCATCCAGGTTGTCTAGTTTGTTGGCATATAGTTTCTCATAATATCCTCTTATGATTCTTTTTATTTCTGTGAGGTCATTTGTAATTTCCCCCCTTTCATTTCTGATTGTATTTATTTGGATCTCTCTTTTTTTCTTTGTTAGTCTAGCGAGGGGTTTGTCAAATTTATTGATCTTCTCAAAGAACCAGCTTTTGGTTTTGTTGATTTTCTCTATTGCTTTTCTGTTCTCATTTTCATTTATTTCCGCTCTAATCTTTATTATTTCTTTCCTTCTTTTTGCTTTGGGATTGGTTTGCTGTTCTTTTTCTAGTTTCTCAAGTTGTTCAGTTAAATCTTTGAGTTCAGCTCTTTCTTGTTTCTTAATATAGGCATTTAGGGCTGTAAATTTCCCTCTCAAGACTGCCTTCGCTGTATCCCATAAGTTTTGATATGTTGTGTTCTCATTTTCATTTGTCTCAGTATATTTACTGATTTCACTTGCAATTTCTTCTTTGACCCACTGAATATTTAGGAGTGTGTTGTTCAGTCTCCACACATTTGCAGATTTACTTTTTTCCTGTCTGTTATTGATTTCTAGTTTCATTCCATTATGATCTGAGAAGGTGCTTTGTATAATTTCAATCTTTTTATACTTATTGAGAGCTGTATTGTGACCTAATGTGATCTATCCTGGAGAAAGATCCATGGGCACTTGAGAAGAATGTATAACCCGCTGAGTTTGGATGCAGTGTTCTGTATATGTCTGTTAGGTCTAACTTGTTTATCATATTGTTCAAGTTCTCTGTTTCCATGCTGATCTTCTGTCTAGTTGTTCTATCTGTCTAGTTGTTCTATCTAATGATGTGAGAGGGGTGTTGAAGTCTCTGACGATTATTGTAGAAATGTCTATTTCTCCCTTCAGTTTTGCCAGAGTTTGTCTCATATATTTTGGGGCACCCTGGTTAGGTGCGTAGATATTTATGACTGTTATATCTTCCTGGAGGATCGTCCCTTTTATTAATATATAATATTAATAAAATTATATTATATATATAATATTATATTATATATTAATCCGCATCTATTATCACTTTTTTGCATTTAAATTCTGTTTTGTCTGATATTAGTATAGCTATCCCTGCTCTTTTCTGTTTACTATAGGCGTGGAGTATCTTTTTCCAACCTTTTACTTTCAGCCGGCTTGTATCCTTGTGTCTGAGGTGAGTTTCTTGTAAGCAGCATATGGATGGCTCATGTTTTTTTATCCATTCTGTCAGCCTCTATTTTTTGATTGGGGAATTTAATCCATTCACATTCAATAATATTACTGAAAATGCACTATTTATTTCCTCCATTTTATTCTTTGGTTTTCATATGTCATCGTATTTTTGTTTCTCTTTTTACTCTTTTGGTTATCCTTTCTGCTTTTCTTTCTTCTGTACTCTCCTCCAAGCTTCTCTCTCCTGTCTTTTTCTTTCAGGTTCTAAGGCTTCCTTTAATATTTCCTGCAAAGGTAGATTCTTTTTTGCAAACTCTCTTAGTTTCTGTTTGTTTATGAATACTTTATATTCACCTTCATATTTGAAGGACAGTTTTGCTGGATAAAGAATTCTCGGCTGGCAGTTTTTCTCTTTCAGTTTCCTAATTGTATCATACCACTGTCTTCTCGCCTCCATGGTTTCTGAAGAGAAATCTGCACAGAGTCTTACTGGACGTCCTTTGTACGTGATCGTTTGCTTCTCTCTTGCTGCTCTGAGAATTTTCTCTTTATCTTTTACATGTGACATTCTGAATAATATGTGTCTTGGCGTAGGTCTATTTAGATTTATTTTTATTGGGGTATGGTGTGCTTCTTGGACATGTAAGTTCATTTCTTTCATGAGAGTTGGGAAATTTTCAGCTATTATTTCCTCAAATACTCTTTCTGCCCCTTTTCCTTTCTCTTCTTCTTCTGGAACTCCCATGACATGTATGTTCTTGCGTTATGTGTTGTCATTCAACTCTCTGAGCCCCTGCTCAATTTTTTCCGTTCTTTTCTCTCTGTGTTCTTTTCTCTCTTCAATTTTAGCTGCTCTGTCTTCAGTATCACTTATTCTTTCTTCTATCATTTCGAGTCTGCTGTTGTATGCCTCAAATGTATTTTTGACTTCACCTATTGTGTCTTTCATTCCCATGAACTTCGTTACTTTTCTGTTCATGATTTCAAATTCTCCTTTAGGTTCACGCAATGACTTCTTGATGTCATTGATCTCTTTAACTATATTCTCTTTCATCTTATTAATTTGATTTTGGAAATTTGTGCTCATCTCACTGATTAGGTCTCTCAAATTTTGCATCTCTTCTGGGACTTTGCTGTATTCCTTTTCTTGGGCCATGTCTTCTATTTTCTTAGTATGGCCCGTAATTTTTTGCTTGTGTTTAGGCATCTGGTTAGTTTGTATTTTACTTAGATACTCTATCTCTTTCTCTTTTATGGGGTTTTAGTGGCAGGAGGCTGTGAGTTACCACCGCTCTTTGATTTTTGGCTCAACCTTGATTGTTAGGATCGTTCTGCTGGTTGCTCATAACTGGGTACTGGACCCAGTAATTGGTTGTAGAGTCGTTTCCTAGGGCCTTGGGTAGGGAGGCTACAGAGGCCAGGAAAAGCCTCTCTTACTTATTAATTTTCTTATGTCCACTTCCTTGGTCTGCCAGGAGATGGCGCCTGTTGGCAGCTCTCAATTCAATGCCTGGTCAGAGCGTATTTCTTGTGACACAGACCAGATCAATGTGATGGAGCTTCCTGTCTGGGGGCTAAGAGCCCTGTGATTCAAACTTTCTGAGACAGTTCTCCAGACTTCTCTCGTAGTGCCCCCCTTTTCCCAGCTAGGAAATATTTCCACTCCCTTCTGAATCCTCGACAATCAGTTGCTTGTTAGTGGAGGATGAGATTGGGAGGTTTATATATCTTTATCCCCTTGCAGGCTCCAAGGCAAACAATGGCGCAGCCCCACCCAGCCTGGAAGGGCTCTCGGGACAGGGCAGACCAAACCTGGGAGTCAAAAGCAGGGTCAGCCCCAGGCTCTCTCTCCCCTCTCCTGTGGAGTCCTCAACAATTAGTCCAGGCTAGAAGAGAGGAGTCCTCTCTGTGCTCCCAGGGCAAACCGCCGTGTGGTCCTGGGGCTCTGCAGCCCAAATTTCAGGTCAGAACCTGAGTCAGCCTAAGGCTGTGTCCCTCTCTCTCCCCTTTCCGGGAGTGGCAGATCCCTGAAGCCCCCTTTGTCTGTGGTCGCCTGAGAATTCTGAAGAGTGTGGGGCAGGATGCTGGCAGCAGCATAAGCTGCTACTTGCAACTCACAGTTCTGTAGTCGCGATTTCCCTCTTCTGTCCTTCTCTCCTCTGGGTGGTGTGCAGCCTTCACCTGCTGTCCTAAACCCTAGAAGATCTTTTTCGGGGCTGTTTCGGCTTGTCCTCTAGCTATTTTTCTGGAGAAGAGATTCCCGTGTCTTACTAGTCCGCCATCTTCCCGGAAGTTCCAGACTACTTTTTAAAATCTAAACTTTACTCTTTCTGATTTGAAAATTCATACATTTCTATGTTTAAAAGATATTATACTAATATGCAATATAAATATTGGAAGTCCCCTGTATTCCCATTACTGAAAGGTAACAGTTTGGGCCTGTGTTCCAGATTCCTTTTCAATGCTTATTCTAACAAATACTTAACTTTTATTTATTTTTATATTTTAAAAGATGCTTAGATTACATAAATGTTACACAAAAAGTACAGGGATTCCCATGTTCCACACCTCCCATAACCTCCCAATATTTACCTTTTAAAATGCTATTGTTTTTAAGTAATTAATAAAGGCTAATTAGAAGGTTTGCTTTTTTTTTTTTTAATTTAAGATACTGGGTATTGAACCTGGGCCTCATATGTGGAAAGCTGGCACTCAACTACAGAGCCACACTGGCTTCCCTGAATTGATTTTTTTGTTTGTTTTGCTTGTTGTTTGTTTTCATTTTTTCAGGAGGTACCAGGAACTGAAGCCTGAACCTCTCATGTAGAAGGCAGGCACCCAACCACTTGAGCCACATCTGCTCCCCATTTATTTTATTTATTTATTTTTCATTTTTTTTCTCCCATTTATTTTTATTTGGAAATAATTTTAGATTTACAGAAGAATTGCAAAGAGTGTATAGAGTTCCTATATACTTTTCACCCAACTTTCTCTCATGTTACCATCTTATATAACCAAGGTATAGCTTTCAAAACTAAGAAATCAACATTGGTATAATACTACATAGCTAAACTACATACTGTTCACATTTCACCAGTTTCTCCACTAATGTCCTTTTTCCTGTTCAGGATCTAATCCAGGATACCATATTGCATTTAATGTATTCATTTTAGTCCTTTAGTTGTATTTGGAACAAAATTTGAATACTGTAACCTTTCATCTGCAACAATTTTCTTTACATTTTAAAGAAATTTAATTCGTGTTTCACAGGAAGAAAATATAAAGGATTCATCAGGTCAAGAAGATGAAACTCAGTCTTCCAATGATGATCCATCACAATCTGTTGCTTCTCAAGATACCCAGGAAATAATCCGCCCACGTCGATGTAAATATTTTGATACCAGTAAGTGCCATTAGTTGTATATAGTGTAGTTTTTGTTTTATTTATTACCTAAAACTCTAGTTTTTTGTGTGTGTTTTTTTTCCATCATTGCTCTGTTTGAATTCATTTGTTACTACACTGATTGTATCATTGCCCTACTTGACTTTGGGTGGTTTTTTTTGTTTGTTTTTTGTTTTGTTTTTTTATACTGATCCTTCTTTTAAATGTTTGCATCATGTTCATCTTTTCATTTCTCCTAGTCGTTCGCTGTTTCCATTTTCCACTTTCTTTGCCTCCTAAACTTTCTAGGTATATTCATAAGCACTGCTTTCTCTAATCATTGGCTTTCAGTTCTAAAGGAATGGTTGACTAAAGGTAAAAAATATCCCCTAATTTTTCCACAGTTATGATTTAGTCAGAGATCGCCAAGACAGCATTTAATATATTAATATATGTATGTAATGTATATTTAAATATTTGTTTACTTAACTTCGTTGTACCATATTTCATTCTAAGCATGAATGGTCACTGTAGAAGACAACTCTTTGATAAGAATATATCAACCACTAGTGTTATTTGTTCAAGTTTGTGGTTTTTCTTATACTTTAAAAGGAAGAAAAGCACTTGAAGAAAAATGACCACTCATGAAATAATGTAATAACTGATTCCTGTTTATGAATGATTTCTGCCCCACATTTAGTTTAAAAATGAGTGTAGTGCTGTTAATTTTATTGTGGGTTTCAATCAAAGATCTGGTCCAAGCAAAAAGTATATTAGTGTAAGGAGAAGTTACTGAATGATAGTGTTAATTTTAAGTTTGAATAAAATGTAATGGTATATTTCTTTTAGTAAACAAAAAAACAGATCCATTGCCAAAGTTTACTTTTCAGTTGAAGTGGAATACTAAGTGACTCTTCACTATTTGAAACAATATGTATTTCATACTTCTGATCTGGTATTTCATTTATGATGGTATGCATGGAAGTGATACTTACAGTAACTCTCTTAACTTTTCCACAGGAAGAATTAATTTCTTTTATGTAATGTCCTTTTGAACTTTGTGTGCCATAATAGAATTTTAGAGTTGAGAAGATGTTGAAAATCTAATAGTTTTCAGATTTCCTACCCCATTTTGTAAAAACTTCTTATTCCAAAGTGTAAACAAATAGTTGCTTGCCTACTCTGAGTAAAAGAGAGGTTGGGGAGAATTGAGGTCTCCATACATACTCTTCCCTTCATGTGCATCCCCAAAGTATTGCTACAAAATCTCCAGTGTTCTTAAGAACACTGTTTGGAAACTAATTATGTCCAGATCTTCATTTAATAAGTGAAGAAACTGAGGTTATATGATTGTTCTGTCACCAAGCAGTTGATAGTAGAATTAGGATTAAAAACAAATTATGTCAATTCTGAATCAAATTTTTTTCCTCAGGTTTTTGTAGGAAATCGTTTCATGAGAATACAGTTATCAAAGGTTAGGATTGTTCTAGAAAGACAAAGTTCACAGTGATTTTTTTTTTCCCCCTTACCGATAGTATTCATTATTTGATTAGAACTATCTTGGCCTAATTCTGCAAATAACTTTGAACACATATCCAAATATTTGACGGTAGATAATAACATAGATAGATGTGGACAGGATAAGCAGTCCACTTCACAGTATTGTTGTCTTATTATTCTAGACAGTGAAATAGAAGAAGAATCTGAAGAAGATGAAGATTATATTCCATCAGAAGATTGGAAAAAGGTAATTGGGACTCTATTTTCCCAAAACTTAGATAAATTAATATTAAAAACCAAGTATAGTTTTTCTAACTATAGATATTAATAAAGTTGATGTGTAATCCCTTTTGTAATATGTAAGTGCTTGGTAACATCCCTTAATACATCCAAGTGAGAGAAGTATTATTTTATAAAATAAAATGGTGGTGTGGAAAGAATCTGAATTTATTGAGCAAACCCAGTATATCAAGCCAAGAGTAGAAATCTAAATTTCTTATGTGGTCCTGAACTAGTGCTGAATTAAGATTTTTGTTCCCTGTAATAAAGTATCACATGGGATTTTTTTTTTCTATTTGGGAAGCAGTTGTAGAGGCTTTAATATTAGGTAAATTTTGCTTTGTAATTTAGATCGCTAATCTTCCTTCCCTTTTAACTTTATAAAGGGAGAAATTCTCAAAATGATTGGATTTAATGTTAATTACATGTAACAAACATACTGTGTGTAGAAACAGATTTGGGCTTCCCTATAACTCTTCATAATAAAATAACTTAATTTCTAAAATGAATCTAAAGGTAAAATTTTATAGCTCTGTACAATTTAACATTCAATTAAATTGAAGAATTAGTTTCAAGTTTTTGCAAAAGAGTTGACCTTTTGGGAAAATCTGTCAAATGTCTTGTAGAATTGGTTAAAGCAAGTCATTTCTTTGGAAGCAGAATAGCCCAAAATATCAAATTAAATGGACTTTCTGAAATTTTAAGCATCTTGTACTTGAGTCATGATTGTTTAATTATTAAATTAGTTATTTTTGAGCCCTGCCCATGTTTTTTTTTTTTTTTTTCTAATTTGTTTGTTTGTTTTTGATTGACTGTGGGCTTGTTGTTGTTGTTGTTGTTAGGTGTTTTAAAGTTCTTTGGTTTAGGATGCCTGGGGCAAACTTTATAAAAGCACTGACCCTCTTACTGATTAAAATGAGAGGCCATCCCATTCAAAGCTACTATTAGGAAGAATGAAATATTCTAATGAACTGGGGGCTGGGCTACCCAAGGATTCAGGACTTCAGTCAGATTTGATCTACCTTTGAATCTCTGAAGAGGTGATTCTGAAAGATAAATGCATTGTGTTCCCTAGCAAAGTTTCAGATAACTTTTAATAATTCATGGTTGAAGTCTAAAGAGTTGAGGAGGCAGTTTCCTGTTTTCATTAAATGACTCAATGCTATCCATACCTATAAAGAGACATGGGTTTCCTTTCTCTGGAAGCTTTTATTTTTGCTGAGATATTGGAGGGACTCCTCAAAAAAATTAGATAAATACTTCATTAAAATGTTAAATTGAATGAAACCAGTAAAAAGTTGTAGAAGGAGAGAAAGACATCAATGTGGATTAGAATGGTAAGGGAAAATTAGCACATTGTAGTGTGTGTTAATTAATTTGAGTAAATGATGAATGAATAATGGGACAGAAGACAGAACACAAAGATCACAGAAGTTTCTATTTGTGTGACCTGAGCATTTGCATTTTAACAATTTTCTAGTTGACATTAAGGCTGCTGGTAGAGGGACCATGTTGAGACACTTGAAAAATATCTGAATTTGACTTTCTATTTTTCAGCATATTTTGCAGTAATCTTGGTTGAATTGTAAGAATCATTTTTATTTTTTCTCCAAGTTTTTTAAGTAAAATTTGTATCCATTGCTATATTGAACTTTACCCCATTATTGTTACTAATGTTTTCATCCAATCATATCCAAGCACTTATCTATTATTAACTCAGTCATCCTCACAATACTCCTCTGAGGTAGTTGACTGGTTGTATCAGTATTTTATGACCTAGAAACCAGGAACAGTTTGCCCAAGAAGATGGTAAAGCTAGAAAATGGATATAAAATCTGTATTACCAGATCTTATTAATATTTTACATTATTTTTTAAAATAGGAGATTATGGTGGGCTCCATGTTTCAAGCAGAGATTCCAGTTGGCATTTGTAGATACAAAGAAAATGAAAAAGGTGGGTTATAAGTAAAGTTGCATAGCTGAACCTTGTGATTTTGAAGTGATGAAATGTTAATTTATATGTGAAATAGGATAAGAACACAGCAGTCACTAAGTTAAGTCATTGGTTTGTAAAAGAAAACCGTACATTATTTTTGTAAGAAAAATATGTTTTACTATTTTTCCAATTTTGTCCATAGACGTTTAGCAATTAAAAAGAAAAAGTCATATTTTAAATACTCTGAACTTATCCTTTTAAATCCTTATAATTTAGTTTTTTAAAAACAGTTTATTTTATATCATTGAAAGCTATTGGAGAAGTTTAAAAAAAAAACTTCTAGTAAACAACTAATATAAAGACTTACTGGCTTCTGAAACTTTTTTCTATTACTCATTTAAATTGAGTGCTTTGGTATTTGTGTTTTAAAAATTATTTGGGGAAAAAACTTGTAGACTTAAGTTTTACATGATTTTTTTTTTTTTTCCATCATTTTATCTAATAGCTCTAAGGTAAGTCATAAATACTTTCAATAGCATAAAATACTTGAGAACTTTTTTAAAAAGAGCCAGTTTCATATTACTCTGTTTGGGTGATTTCTAAGAAAGAATGTTGTATGTGTTTTTAATGACTTCATGTGCAGTGTCACAGCACCTAAAGCTAGAAATCTCTCTTCATTTCTTTTATTTATCTCCTCCACATGAAAACTTTACACATGCAGAGCCCTTTGGAGTAGTGGAAGTCTCTTGTTTTCTTTTTAGCATTCCTTCCAAAAATATACTTAATATTCTGAGTCCACACCTGCTTTCAGGAACAAGCAGCAGATGAGAGGTAGTGAAGGGAGCACCACAGGCCGATAAATTTTAGTGAGAGCAAAAATATTCTAACACACTAGTAACAGCTTTATAGTTAATTCCTGCAACATATAGAAACATTAAAGATATCACTATAGAGTGGCTGTGCTTATATTCAAATTCTGTGCATATGTTCTGTGAATACACTGTAATTGTGTGCAAAAAATAAATTATCTGTTGGTTTTGTATTTATTTTTGTATTTGAATTTCAGTTGTTAACGCTTTGATGTGATTTGATGTAATGGTGAGCTTATGTTCACTATCAAGTTCTTTACTGAAAGTCACCCTTTTTTTTTTTTTTAAGTTTCATTTAAATTGTGGGTAGGAAAGATAGCAGTACCTGTCTGAAAATTTTTTATGTAGGATTTGGGTAGGAAAACATCTCAGTTTTATAACAAATCAATATTATATCTGAAGATAGTTTTAATCTTTTTGTTTTAATATGTTTGTGCCGTCAGATACCACAGTAAACATGCAAATGATCACAATCTCAAATTTATTAATGTTTTTAATTTTGGTTTAGCATTTCCAAATTTAACATGATTATAGAAAGCAACTAAATTTTTTTCAGGAAAAGTTGTGATTTATGAACATTCTTATTTTGAGAATTTGAGTATGTTGTATTGTTTAAGAAGGATTAGACTTGACTTTAACAGGGTGGTATTGCTTTGGAGGGGTTGCTGTGGGCTTCATCAGTTTTGTAAGTGTAATAGGAATTCAAACTTTTGTCAGTATACCCAAAAGTAATCTCCATTTAGGGTACCCTGTGCAAGCAGACAAGCTTATATGAAACTATTATGCAAACTACACTATTGAAAATAAAACTGAAAAGGACAGTGCTAATTAGTGCATTCTTTCCTTATTAAAAAAATTACAGGATGATTTTCATCAGTAAGTTTGGAGAACATAGACTCAGAAGGGAGAACATTTTGTTTGTTTAAGTTTAATAATAATAAGAGTACTACAAAACTAAGATATCCTGATATCTTCACAGTAGGGATTATTTGACATACGGATCAGAATTCTTTTCATTGATACGGCTGCAGCTCTGGGGGGACCTCATTTTTGCTTGCTTTCTGGCTGTAAGGACAATACAAAGATGCATAAGCCTATAGCTCCCAGTAGCCATCTGAGCCTGTCTGACAATAAAAGATGGAGATGGGAGGGTCACTGATTATCATCACCCTTAAATTTAGTTACATTTGAAGCCAAGCCAGCCCAGAACTTTTTAGTCAAGCAGGTCTGTAAATTATTTTTTGCTTAAGCTAATTGAATTGGAGTGTTGTCACTTGCAACTAAGAGAACCTCAACTGATGCTTTCTGAAAATATGAATAATAAAACAAGGGGAATTTATTTGTTCAGTTTTTGAGGCTAGGAGAAGTCCAAAATTGAAGCACCAGCAAGGCATGCTTTTTCCCAAAGACTACAGTGTTCTGGGGCTGGCTGCAGGTGATCCTTGGTCCTTGGCTTTTCTGTCATATGGTAGTGCACATGGCAACATCTTCTCCTTTCCCCTCTGGGTTCCATTGACTTCCAGCTTTTGCTCTCTGAGGCTTCCTTTCTCCATGTCCAATTTCCTTTGCTTATAAGGACTTCAGCCATATTGGATTAAGACCCACCCTCATTCAGTTTGGGCACACTTTAACTTTTAACTAATAACATCTTCAAAGTTCCTATTTATAAATGGGTTCACACCCATAGGACCAGGGGCTGGGACCTACCTGAACATGCCTTTTGTGTAGGACATGATTCAATCCCCAACAGTTGCCAACTTTGAGAACCCTGGACTAGATTGAGAATAACATGGGCTACTTATAAATAAATGATGGGTAGGAATTATGAAGCAGTGAATAAGAAAGGATCATGTAAATTGTTTTTTCTAGTGAACATTTTGACAAAGTATTTTTGTTACTTAACTGAAAAATGAACAAATGCAGTACCCTTAGTTGACGATGATAATATTATCAAAATAGGCAGTTCATTTAACCGATACACAGGAAACATTCAGGTAGACAACTTAAAGTTCACTTCATTAATCAGTGTGACTTTTTCAGAATTTGGCAATTTCTGTAAAAGCCATTATCATACCCTAATGCTGATTGTGGATCACCATTTTCATCCTTATGATATATTGATTAAATTTTGAGTTTGGCATTAAAAATAGAATAACACTCTTATTTTTTAGTAAAACTACCGGTTAATAAATAGACATTTATTCATTAGTTAATAAATAGACAAACCCAGATTACAGAAGTTTGTTTATAGTTTTGTTGTGGTTGTAGTTTTTTATATCAGCATTTTTCCTGTGGTCAGAATGCATACTAGCCCTCTTTTCCCTCATGCACCTACACACACAATGGTGAAATTATTTTAACAGCACATTTTATTTGACAAACTTAATTTCATGACTTGATTTTTCTAACTCTACTCTGGATAATACAATGACCTTCATATAGCTGAGATGAAATGTGTCCAGTGCCTTGCTACTCAAAGCGTGATCTGCAGATCAGCACCATCAGATTCACCTGTGAGTCTGTGAAGAAATGCAGAATCTGGGGTCTCATCTCAGACTTGCTGAGTCATAATCTACATTTTAACAAGACCATGCTGGTGATGTGTGTGCATGGTAGAATGTAAGAAGCAGTGTTCCAGGTGGCATATGCTAATATACTAGGTGTACTGCTTTCTGAATGCATCGCTTGCTCATTTATAATCACTTGTAAATTATATCTTTCTGATATAAGGTGAATATATTTGTGGTTGCTTTTTTAAAGGTTCTAATAGTCAAGGTTGGTAATTGAAGAAAATACTATTAAATTTCAGTGACTGAGACCTTTCAAAACCCAGCAAATTCATGTCATTTAATACGACAATAAAGAGTATTTTTTTCTTGCTATTATAAGGTATTTTCTTTATTTTGTATTTATAGACATTATTTTTCCTTTGTTTTTAGTGTTTATTATAATAGTGGAATTCTTTTGAATTCCTGATCCTCTTGACATTTTAGTCATTCCACAACATCCACTTAATTAAAAACAACTGTATTGTATATTTCATTTAGAGAATAAACTTAAATAGAAAATAATCTGGTCTGTTTCCAGAACTTGTAAAAGTAGTGTGGCTTATTCTCTTTACAAATGGTAATTGTTGTCACTGAGTGTTCATTACTGCATATATTGTAATTGCATAAAGTGGAGGTCGCATCATTCCAATGTTAATGGCATAATTGGGTCCATCTATTAGCTAGCTAGCCACATTTCCAAAGGTCTGGCTTGTCGTTTGGTGCTTGATGTCTACTGATCATCTAGTCAGCTTTAATAAGGACATCTCTGTATTTTGGGGCTGCTGGGGACTTCCAGACAATGTCACTGATTTCCAAAGTATTTCCTGGTTAGTTTGTACTTGTTTCAATGGCCCATTTTGGGATATTTAACTGGAAGAACATTGGGTACTTGGGGAACCACCCTCCACCACTGTTTCCTTGAGTCAGGGTTTCCTTCTATGACCTTGTCCACTTCCCACTCCCTACCCCAAGAATGTAAGAACTGTAGTCTTCTCCTTTGGAGAGCAGAGACTGATCACAGAACAGATATCAATAGCAGTATATCCAAATTCACTTTATCGGGGTTTTATTATATTTAAAATTTAGAGTTTCACTAGAACTAGAAAAGGAATGAGGAATAGGATCTACTAAGGAAAAATTTCTAGAGATTATTCTCCTTTGAGCTGCACTTTAAAGAACATCTAGTTTGGAAAACAAAAAATATAGATTGTTTCCTAGGACCTTGAAGAAGGTTTTCAAGTATGTGGTGGTGGTAGGGGAAAATGTAATTTATGTGAAATTGCATAGCATAGTACCTAAGAGATACATAACTAGCTGTTGATTCCTTTTTATAATACAAGGGATGCTATCATTTATGCTTTGTCTCTTAAATTCAATGTCTTTCTCAAGCTGGCACCTTCCTATTGGCATTCACATGCTTGTAACTCCTATCTTTAAAAACAAATAAAAACAACTTAAAAATACTTCCTCTCCGGCTATATCCCTGTCTGTCCTTGGCCTCACAGCCACAGTTTTCAAAAGTTTTCTACTTCCTATTTCTTTACTTCCATTTATTCTCCATTAGTTTATAGCCCACAGTAGTTCTCACAACATTCACCTCCCTGTTACTAAGTCCAACTTACCTTTTTCATTCTCATCCTTGTTGCTCTACAACATTCAACCAATTTTTCCTTGAAAAACTCTCTTATCTGTTGTGGCACCACACATGATCACGTGGTTGTTCTCAGGTTAGTGTTTTCATCTTGCCTCTTAGACCCCACTGTGCTGTTTTAGGTCCTCCTCCTGCCTTTTACCTTTTTAAATTTTGATGGGATTTAGGCTTTAATCTTATTATAATAGAAATTCCAATATTGTGTTTATAAAAATGAATCAGGGGAGTAGATGTAGTTCAGTGGTTGAGTGCCTGCTTCTCATGTACAAGGTCCTGGTTCAATCCCTGGTACCTCCTAAAAAGAAAGAATCATACTTATTATAATACATTTTCTAGCATTATAGAAAAATACAGAGAATAAAGTAAAAAGCCCAGATTCCACCACCTAGAAATAAGTAGATAACATTCGGTGGATAGTCTTCCAGGCAACTCTTCCAAAATAATAACTGACATCCTTTGAACCGTAATATATGCCAGAACTGTTTTTAAAGTGCTTTAAATCCTTACAACTCTGTGTGGTAGTGTTGTTGTTATCCCATTTTAGAGGTGAGACAGAGAGAAAAGAAGTAACTCGTCCAAGGTCGTACCGGTAGAAGTGGTAGAGGTGATACTGAAAAAACCAAGAGGGGAGAGCACCTGCTTCCCATGTACAGGGTCCTAGGTTCGATCTCTGGCACCTCCTAAGAAATTAAAAACCAAACAACCAAGAGAGCTTGGAATTGGGTAAACACAGGCTAAGTCAGACTGGATTTGAAGGGGGCATAAAGTGGTATGTCCCTCTGTTTTAGATTGCTTAATTCACTTAGGCTATAAATATTACCTAGGAGAGAATTCAGGCAAATAGTAGGACCATACTTTATCTTTTCACAACTTTGGCTCTAGGTATGAGTTACTTTCAATCATATGTTTTAATAAAAACTATAAATTTTTGGCAGTTTTTTAACATTATATTTTACTGATTTAGTATATGAAAATGATGATCAGCTCTTGTGGGATCCTGAGTTTTTACCAGAAGATAAAGTGATTGCATTTCTTAAGGATGCATCTAGAAGAACAGGTGATGAGAAAGGTGTAGAAGCAATTCCTGAAGGATCTCACATAAAAGACAATGAACAGGTACATAAATTAAAAATAACTTAGAATTTTCCCAAAGTAAATATAAATGCAAATGCTGTCATTTTCATTCAGTGTTGAAACCCTGGAATTCTTATGGCATCATCGACAGCATAAGAAATCCAGTGTTACCACACTCACTTGATTAGTATGATTTACTCTCAAACAACAACAAACCCCTTTGCTATTTAATTTTTCCTGTATATGCTTTTTATTAGGCTTTTTTAATTTCCATAGACTATTCCTGAGAATCTGTGACATTGTCAAATTGGGATTACTCATCTAAGTATAATGTTGTTATTCACATGGTAGACCAGAGCCTACCATGAATCTAATATCATTGTTATGTTTTACTGTTTTTATAAAATTTTTTCCCCAAAAAACAGCAACAAAGAAAGGGATTGTGATTTGTAAAAATGTTTATTTAAATATCTAAATACCTGGATACTATAGCCACTAAGTTAGAGTGTTTACTTATCCTATTTTCTACATATTTAGAGCAGTTGTCAGGATTGAATTTGTTTTTCCTTGGCGTCCCATGTGTTGCATTCACCAATTATTTGTCCTCTGGAAAGGATGAAAAGAAACACTGGATTCTGAAAAAGGCTTTATGCTCTTAAGAAATTGTAGCATTGGAATTCTTTTATTTTTTCTAGGCTTTGTATGAGTTGGTTAAATGCAATTTTGATACGGAAGAAGCATTGAGAAGATTAAGATTTAATGTAAAAGCAGCTAGAGGTAAGCATAAATATTAAATGAGTACTTTTATTTGTTTCATGGTATAGCAGGAATTTAGAACTTAAGGCTTTTCAGTTTATTTAGGTATATCCTAAGCTTAATAATGCTAATCTTACTGTTGGTAAATATTTGTAGAACATAAATATTATATTACATAAGGCTTTATGGGAAATGGGATTAAGACTGTCCTTTCTCAGATCTTAATGGGAAAATAAGGCCATTTCAGTAAAAAAATTACATGCCTTAGAATTTCAAGGCATTTTTATAAATACTATATTATTTGATCTTGGCAGTAAGCCCTCTGGACATGTTATCTTCACTTTAAAATTGATGAGACTGAGGTAAAGCAACTTGGCTGAGGTAAACATACATTCATAAATAAGGAAGCCCAAAATCCAGGTGTTTCTTTTTTATTCTAATCCTGGCACCCACCCTGCTTCACTGATTAACAAATAAGAGGTGTTTATTCATTCATCAGGATTTGAATGCTTCCTATGTGCTGAGGATATAACTATTAAAGTCCCTGCCCTCATGGTTCTTAGAGCTTAAGTACAGAAGTTGAAAAATAGTTATGAGAGTTCCTCCAAGGCAAATTAGAGGCACCTGTTGCAGTGCGACATAACATAGTTAGGAATTGGGGTGGGGATGTTTGGGAAAACTTCCTGAAGGCGATAATATTTTTGCTGGGACTTAAAGGAATTAGCTAGGTAAAGGGGATAAGGTACGAAGCAGGAAATAATTCTAGGCAAAGGGAAGAACAGCATATACAAATTTTGAAGTAAGAAAGAACATAGTGAATTTAAGAATTGAAGGGTGGCTAGTATAGTTGGATCATAAAGAATAAAGGGAAAAGTAGCACAAAGTAAGTCTGGACAGATAGGGTCCAGATCATTAAAAATTGTGAAACAGGAATTTTTGTCATTTTATCATTTGCAGCTGGTTAGTACTCGGGGTCAGGAGTAAATAGCCTCCCTTGTTTTTTTTTATCAGAATGTTACATTTTTATTTGCAATTTTGTTTGTTATATGCAACATTTGGGGTAATACTGCTAAACTGTTTCTCTTCTCCTGCCCCCATTTTGTCAGAGGAATTATCTGTTTGGACAGAGGAAGAATGTAGAAATTTTGAACAAGGACTGAAGGCCTATGGGAAGGATTTTCATTTGATTCAGGCTAATAAAGTAAGTAATATGTGCTCTCGTTTTTACAAAAATGAATTTAATCTAACAGCCCAACTCATCATGTATCTTAATTTGCTATATTTTCTACTGTTCTATAATGAATATTTTAATATTTGGGGAATATTTTTAGGTATTTAGGGAATTATGATAAGCATACTTAGACTTCCTGCCATAAATTTGCCAACTGACTGTTTTCACTGCATGATATATTGGAAGCATTTAATAATTGGACTCATGTACATGTATGTTAATAAACTTAAGGGGGTGAGGGGTATGCAGTGTAATAACTTATAGCTATTGTCCAAAATTATGACAAGATTTTCTAAGGGGATCTTTAAAATAATTTTGGAATTTTAAAGCACTTAAGATAATATTTAAAATTAAAATATTTATTACATTTGCTTAAATCCTGAATGGTGTAAGACCAGACATTATTTAAAATTTAATTTACTAGAAAAGTATATCTGGGTAGGTTGACTTTATTATACAATATTATAATTGTTATAATTTGACAGTTTTATTTAAAATGAGCATTTATCACTCCATATTTATAAAAACAATCATTCAGTATATATCCAGAAGAACTTCATAATCATTTGCAGGTTTATTTTTGGATTTAATTCTCTTACTACTAAAATGAGAAAAGACTTTTAATAGTAACTACATAATGATATAGAATAGCAAAATATGTTACTCCTATTGGAGATTGGGACAGGCATAATTAAAATCTCAGAGCTCAAATGTAGAAAACTAATTCCTAGATTTAAGTATATCACATTATCTTTAGTGAATACAGTTGTCACAGCTTGGCTTTACATATTTCCTTGAAAGATGGCATGTAAGCTTTGTCTAATGGCTTGTCTAGGACTATGTTGAAAATATCTGGAATTATGTTTGAGGCTCTATAAATAATCTGTCACCAGATTCTCCTTCTTTATAACCACTGGATGTGGTTGTATGGTGTCCATTTGATTTGTTCCAACACATATTATGCAGTAACTTTTATATTCAGTAAATAATTGCTATAAATCCTGTTCATTTTTCTTAATTTTTTGTGCGTTAAGTAGTAACTCCTAATTATCTTGTTGTATTTTGGTGTTTGACATAAGATCTAAATAAAAGAAATTTTGAGTCTTAAGATTTAGTATATCTTAGAAGATAAAATAAAAAAATTATACCCCTTAATATTGTGTATAAATCATCTCTAACCTCAAATACAGTCAGTATACTAGGAAAGGAATGCATTATGCTGACAACTGATTATGTATGTTTCTGATTGTAAAAAACAAAACAAAATATTGTTCCAAGTTGAAAGGGCAGCATTTTGGATAAAAGTTTTCTAAGCACCCCTGCTTGAATTGACATACTCTTGACCTATGGAGCCAACCCCTGGACATACGGGGGATGTGGTAAGCTGATATAACTGGCAGCAGCAACCCTCAGCAATAGGAATTTTTGTTTTAGCAGTGGGATCTTATTAGGTGGCTTGAAAACTACTAGCCAAAAAAGTCTTTATATAAGGGAGCTTTGATTTCAGTGTAAATACTTGGGATGGTGATATTTTAATGTTATAGGATCAAGTCACCTGATCTATACATAATATACTAGTTGCTGTGGTGAACAAAGGGAAGATGGTAATTCTTTAAGAAAAAGAAGAATGGACCCAGTGAAAACAGCAAGATTTTGTTTTTATACCTGGAATTGGATTTTGGATCTTAATCATAAGTTCTTTTCCTCATAATACTTTTAACTTTGCATGCCACAGACTGTCTTTTCATTTATTGCTTTCAGTAAAGTACAATTGATTTGGCTTGATCTCTTTAGAAATAAAATTCTATAGGAAGCAAAAAGATGGAATTGTCAGAATGGGAAAGGACCATTATTTTTAAAGCTCTAATTGCTATCAATCTCAGAGCATCATGGGCCTAAGTACAGGCAAAGAGGAAGAAAGAAAAATGTATATCAGTGAAGGATATCATCACCAGTTGTCCTCAGATACAGTCAGTGCCACTGCATACCTAGTTTAACATTTAAAGCATTATCATCTTGCATCCCAAACACTAAGGCAGATACCTTTTTTTTTTGTTCTTTTTAAACTCCCAGTATTTTATTTATATACGTCAGCCATACCGGCTTTCCAAGTTAAGTACATAAAAGGAGATTTTGCCAACATTATCTTCCAATCCTATAGGTGTTGAACATATGTGAAGGGAGCCATGCAGTTGCGTAAATAGGTACAACACAGGAAGCCACAGGAGTAGTTTACAAAGCATTAGCATTATTAGAGTAGCTTTTAACTCATTGTGGAATATTCTCAACCTTTCTAGGAAGTAAATTAGCTCAGTCTAGATTGTTGTTGGGATTATTAAGAATATCTTTTGAATGAGAATTTAAAGGTTAGACTCCCTAGGTGCTCTGTGAGTAAAAGTATTTGCGCACTGTTTATTACATTGATGTTAACCTAAGTGCTACTTCTAGATATTTTTAACAGAAGCATATTTATGGTAGATTAGGATGATGAGTGCTCTTTAAAACATAGAATGCTGAATATCTAGGACCTGCTGCCAGAGTACTATTTCTCTTAATGGGAGTTTAGACAATAGTTTTCAATACAGCTGCTGCAGTTGTATTTTATAGATCATTTAAGGACTAAGTTTGTTTTCAAACCTCAGATATTTTTCATGAAGTAATTCCTCTAAGGCGAATGATTCTTAAAATGAAGTATTTGTTTCTTATAGGTCCGAACGAGATCAGTTGGTGAATGTGTCGCATTCTATTACATGTGGAAAAAATCTGAACGTTATGATTTCTTTGCTCAGCAAACACGATTTGGAAAAAAGAAATATAACCTTCATCCTGGTGTAACGTGAGTTTATTTGTTCTTTTAGAGCTGTATTTATTTTTTCCTAAGCTTCATAGATTTTATTCTTGAGAGAATTACGATTTTTAGAATCTTGTTTTTTTTTAATAGGATAAGTTTACATTAGTTTAAATTTGCCATCTGATGACACATCTTCATTTCATAGGGCATGTAGACTTTTGTATATGGTCTTTATATATAAACATTGTAAGCCACAGTTCATATTATTTGAGACAACAAAGATTAGTAAAGCCAAGGGTTGGAGTGTATATTGTCAGCAAGTACTCCTTAGAGGTACTGGATCAGAGTTGCTATGAAAGCATGTTTTTATTAAATTCTGTTCCATCAGTATAATTGCATATACAGTTTTAATCTTATGACACTTTGAAAGCATTGAGAATAGGAAAGAAGAGAGACTATTTTTCTATAGGCCCATATGCCCAATAGTGGCTCTTTAAAAATGAAGGAAAATTAACATTTTCCCTTGTCCAATCTACTTTTGATGCCAGGAACCAAAATAAGATTTAGATATAGATGATGATATAAAAGGGAAAGGCATAAAGATGTAATAAATCATGTCAAATTGTATTTTCTTTTTTCATTATGAGCATTTTTGTAGCATAAAAAGCAATAATTTAATAGTGCAGTTTTAGTTTACACCCAGTGATACAGGTATTGGCTCTTACCTCCACTATTTATGCAAAAGGCTTTATGTATCTAATCCAGTTCCCATGGGCCAAGTTCTCTTTGCCTCATTCAGTTTAGTTTTGGAATGAAACTATTACCTAACTGCCAGTGGTAAAATTTGTTATCACAAATAAATGAAGTAGTGAGCCATTTGTCTCACATGAATTGCTTAAAAACTGATGAAGTGTTATGGTATAATTAACTTTATACTATACTATTCTTGATTATTCTGTAGTGTTTATAAATTTAAAATAATGTAAAGCACATGATTTGGTCAATGTGCACCAGTAAAGATTTTCTTAAAGCTGGCCAAATAACTGCATTTGAAAGATGTGCTTGTATGCATATTTGATTGTGTTTTTCAAACCCCGTGCTGGACTGTTTCTTGGTCACATTCATTGATCAGTGTCTTCTGGTCACTGCCCTGGAAGATCAGACACTCCAAAGCCTAAAGTAAAGCAATCTAAAAGAGAATAAATGGGTGGTATGAATGCTCCTTAAAATCATGGGACATGTATGCCTCATCCCCCATTATTCAAAGCTAGATTGAAGTTCTTATAGATTGCTAGAGTAGAGTTTTTATAGAGAACTGTATTCCAAATTTTACCTAATTGCTTAATGTTATCAGTTTATATATATATATATTTTTTTTTCTGGATTGTTCATTGGTAGTGTTTAGGCATGATATAGAACTCTAGATATAGCTTATCCATTCAGCAGAGTATAATTTAAAATAGTCAAGGTTTTCAAGCTATTCTATAGGGAAAAGCAATAGTAACATCTTTCATTTTTTTCACCCATTTCAGAAATAATGTTCACACATGAACTACAGTCAATATGTCGTCATCAGCAGTAAGAACATAAGAATTGCCATGCTGGGTCAGACCCATGGTTCATCCAGTTTTCTCTTTCAGAAAACATCACCAAGGGAAGTGTTTTGGGCTGGCTTAGTTGGTCCTCTGTGATGTCAAGCTCAACAGGTTAGGTAGGGATGTGCTGCCAAACATGGTAGTTTTTCTAATAATCACTCCATAGTTTCTCAAAACATTTTGAAGATACTTGTATCTGTAAACCTGATTCATCTTAAGGTTAAGTATTCTGTAGATGGAGTAGCCACAGTTAAAAGTAACCCCTTATCTTCTCTTTTCTCATGCTTAAGAGTTAATAATTACTCCTCAGGTAAAATGATATGCAGTGAACAAATATATTTTTTCTCCTAGCCCAGAATACCATATAGTTTTGTAGTTAGGAACTCTTGGGCCTTGTATAAAGTTTTTTTAATGGAAAGCACCATAAATTTTTACTCAGACTCTGTCCCTTTTAGCGTGTCATGTTTTCTCTAAGAAGCAGTGACCATACTGTACATTATTTTCCAAATGAGGAAGAATTGTTGTGTTCTATAAGTATGGAGAAATTTTTCTGGTTTGCTTCCAGGACCTTCTCTTTCTGTTAATAGTTGCAGTTGAAGAGATTGCCCAAAACACATTACATTAATGACTTTAGAGAAAAATTTGAGAGCATTTTCTCATGCTGCTTTTTAGGTGAAAATAGTTACCTTGAAAGTTTCTTTTTTTTTTTAATTCTTACCTTCCATCCACCAGAATGAAGCACATTTGCCATTTTTCTGCCTACAAACAGCCTTTCAAAGACCTACTGCAGATCTCCCTTTTTATTACCTGGAAGAATTGAAAGCCATATACAAATTGGAGATTTCACTGTAAAACACTCAGCCTTTCAAATATTAAAGGGAAAAAAAAAAAAAAAGGAAAAAATTAACTCAGCACAACTCCAATTACCTGAATGTTGTTCCACCCTTCTGGTGGTCTACCTGACTCTCTTTCTCCTTCAAGCATTCCAGATGTCATTATCTCCTTTAAAAAAATCATCCTTTCCTGGTATCATTGCTATATTCAGAAATTTAAAATAATTTTGATTTCTAAACAACTCTAGCTTCCTTTGTTTGACTGTTAACATCCTCCATTATTCAGTTTCACCATCTCAAATTTATTTCTAGCAATTCCTCATCATGTTCATTTCTGTTTTTGTGCTTAATGTGCACCACCCAATTTGTTACATAATTTTCTGTAATTACAATGAATGGCATAGAGCTGAAGAGATCTTAAAGACCATTAAATTTATTTCCTTCCATTTACAGATGAGTAAAATGAGGCCTAGAATATTACTTGATTAGATCATGGTCATATAGTTTTCTTTGATATGTGTACCTCCGATTCTTTTGGAAGCTTCTTGAGGTCAAGTACCATGTCCTTATATTTATTACATCCCCATAATCCAGGTCACTTGATAACCATGTAATTGTTTGAGACTGTAACTACAGTTAATAGTCTGGTATATAAACTCTTACAGACTTTCAGAAAGTCTTAAGAACTTTAAGAACTCTTTCCTTATCCACATTCTTATTTACCCTGCTCAGAAAATTCTTAAAAGATTTATACTAATATACTAATTCTAAAAGAATTTTAAAATAAATAATATATTCAGCTTTTTATTGAGTTTCCACTCTGAGCCATACACGATTTAGGCACTGGTAGTACAGTGGTAAACAAAACTGATTAAAATACCCACCTCGGGCAGTTATATTCTTGTGCATGGATAGGCAACCTTTTTCTGTAAAGAGCTAGAGAATAAATATTTTTGGCTTTGCAGGCTGTAAAGTTTTTGTTGCACAAAAGCAGTAACAATACCTAAATGAATGGGTGTGATTGTATTCCAATAACACTTTACTTAACATGGCCAGCAGCTCACTGGCCATGGTTTGATGACTCTTATTCTGTTGACTTAACATTTTTATAGTCTACAAAACACTTTCATATACATATTTAATACAAAACAACCCTTTGAGATAGTAAAGGTCTGATAATCTGCATTTTTAGGTAAAAACACTATACCTCAGAGACACAAGTTTTCCGTCCAGATCTTCTACCCCCCAGCCCAATGTCAATTACCATAGCTATCTTCCCATACCATAGTTCAGGAATGACTTAAGAAATGAGCTCCTCTCTAATGAGATACAGGATAAAGCTAACAGATAAGCATAGGATTTAGTGAGCTTATTTTACAGACTCTGGTAGAAAGGTAATAGAGAAGATATCCATAAGGTTTAGGGAGGTGAGTCATCAATTTACATTAGGTACCAATTTGTCATTCAGATATTGCCATAGTCATCAAGTAGTTTTTAGGAGCTTTATAATTCTAGTTCAGAAATTCTTTCATACTCCTGATGACATCACCCCTCCAATTTTATTTGGGTTACTCTGAGAACTTGCATGCAATATTAAAAGCTTTCAAACTTCCTATAAGTTTCTAAAATTTGCTATTTAAAGCCTTTAGGCATTCTTGTTATAAATATATAACTAAAAGAAGTTTTCATTTAAATGGTTAGCTCTTGGTGTTGTGATAGATGAGACACTACAGTGAGTGGAAGTGAAAATTAGGATATACTTGTTAATAAATCCTTCTCAATTTAACCTCAGCCAATTTTAGTTTTCAGCTTTTTTAGTATAAAAGATAATTTTATTTTACTTAATTTTAAGGGATTACATGGATCGTCTTCTAGATGAAAGTGAAAGTGCTGCTTCGAGTCGTGCACCATCCCCTCCTCCAACTGCCTCAAACAGTAGTAACAGCCAGTCTGAGAAAGAAGAAAGCACTCTAAGCAATAGCAATCAAAATGGTAAGCAGACAAAGAAACACTTCTATTTCTTCATAATGAAGGGTACTTTTCTTTCATTAGTCTGGGAAATTCAGTTGGGTTTCTATTCAACTTCCCAAGCTTCTGCTTTCAAAGTAATAATTGTATATACCAGACAAAGCATATATAACATCAGCATAAATATATTCTAACAAATACTACACAATACAGAGTAATTGGATAGAACTCCCATTGACAACACTATAAAGTATCTTTAGTAAAGCATAGTATAGTCAACAGTAACCATTTCTTTTAAGAAGTGTGTTCTTTTTTGAGTAGCATCTATTTTCTTGTTGAATGGATATAAGTATTTCTGTTAAATAACTCTCAGGCTGAAACTCATGCCATTCCTCATAAAAAATACAGATATTTATGAATAAACCTTTAGCGCTTATAATACTATCAAGAGAATGCTTTGAGCATATAGATGAAAGTAGATAACAAGAGTGCTGTTTTGAAGATATGGGTTCTTTTTGATAGCATAATAACCTTAAAGGATGAGAAAAGATAAAGCAGTTGTCAGCCTGTGTGTTAGTATTTAACAGAAACATTCCTGTTTTTTCTTCATGAAAAAGAGAAGCAAAAGGCATACTGGCGTGTTTGAGGTTTAAAATGTACAGTGGACCAGAAATCACTGTGTTGATCAGCAAAACCTACCTAGTCAAAGAATTACCTCAATTTCTACTAATTAAAATATTCTTCCTAAGTAAGTGAATTCCCAAGGAGAAAACCCGTGCTTCTCAAAGGACACTGGTGAATTAGAGATAAGCCCTGCCTACCTACATTTTTGAAGGGGAAGGGCCATTGGAGAGCTAATCTCCTGACAGAAACTAAAAACACTATGAAAGATCTGACTCTTGTCTGCCCTTTAATCTCACACTAGCACTGCTTTATTGCATATACTTTGTTCATTTGATGACCCCTTTCTGTCTGCTCACTATTTCCCTTTTAAGAACAAGCCATATAAACAAAAAGTCCAATGGCAGCTATTTCCTAACCCAGGAAGATTTGTTGACATGATGCCTAATGCCGGCTATATCCATCCTGAAGTAGCATACCCACATGTCGTGAGACTCTGACGTTGGCACCAGGGATAGAAACTTAGGGAGAAAGACATTTGGTACTATGTCTGTCTTTTCTTGTTTATTCATCACAACAGCAAATAAGTCATCCCTCCATCCCCCTTTTTAAAACCATTTGATAACATGCTGGTAGCCTCGGAGAGTATTTCTAAGCTACCTATAAAGTACCCAGTAGCATAGAAGCCATTTATATCAAATACCTAAATCAGAATTTCCAGGATTTACAAGGCAAATCTAACCCAATTTCATTTCTTTTATAAGGTGCTTTAATGCCTTGAGATTTTGTAGTTTTTTCTGACCTAATCTCAGTCTCTCCTAGCTCTTGGCCTATTGTTAGAATTGTTCCTTCAGTATCATATTATGCATGACTGCCATATGCATTTTTGAGTTGGGGAAAATAGAATTAAAAAAAAAAAAAAAATGTAATATCTGAGGCTTATCCTTACGCTGAATATTTTTCAGATGCTTACATTTTAATTATCTCTTGTGGCACATTCTATGTTTTAAATTAAGTATCACCAGAATTTGTGCTCCATTTCATTTTATAGTCAAGTATAACATGACCCTTATATTATTCCTTGCTCTTGTTAGACTTCTAAAAAAAATATTGGTTCTGTTTTTATATGATTTTAGAAAGTTGTAGCCCTTTTACTAAATTCTGAATAATTTATGCATATCTCTGCTTAATTCCGCTTATTTAGGCTGCTAGGTCCAGTGCTTATTTGTTGCCACATAATACCTCATTAATTTAATGCTTAATATATGCCAAATTCTATTCTTAGATCGTTACATGTATTAATGTAATCTTCACAAGCAGCATATGAGGTAAATATTATTGTCCTCATTGTAGATATGATGAAACTGAGGCAGAGAGCATAAATAACTCACCCAGCTAGTAAATAATAGAGCTAGAATACACAGATTTTATACCTTGCTTCCTTAATGAAAAGATACTTTTTAAGAGCTATTTTATAATAGTTTACAAATTTAACTCTTTTCTGTTAGCTTTTTCATCTATGTCTTTTCCAATTTAGGAATGTCATCTAATGGACCAGGTGAAATATTAAGCAAAGAAGAAGTGAAAGTTGAAGGGTTACACATTAATGGACCAACAAGTGGAACTAAGAAACCACTTCACACAGATATGGATACTAATGGTTATGAAACAGATAACCTTACCGCTGACCCAAAACTTGCCCATATGACTGCAAGAAGTGAAAATGATTTTGAGGAAAAAAGTGAGAGACCTGCCAAAAGGCGAAGGGTAAACAGCAATGGAAAAGAAAGTCCAGGTTCTTCTGAATTTTTCCAAGAAGCAATCTCACATGGAAAATTTGAAGAACTTGAAAACATAGATGACTAAATTTTAGACTTATTTTACTTACTTTGGAGTAAATTCTGGTGTGACTAAAATTTTCAGGGTTGATGGGTTACCTTAAAAGTTGATTTCCTTGAAGCAATTGGTTAAAATTTGAAAATTTGAATTGAGTCTTAACTTTAGGAAGTAAGATTTCATAATTCTGCATTTTGCAGATTTTTTTGCTTTAAAACTGTCAAAAGATCCTTTTTAAGGATATAACAAATAGTTTAGTAAATTTGAACTAAACATGTATCGGTACCTTCAATTTGATGTATTAAACATAAAATTTCACTACAAGATACTTTATTGCTTAGTTTGATGGGGGAGGAGGAAAAAAGTTCAAATTTCTGCTGTTCATGCCTATTTTTCTGTGTTTCTTGAATTGTCTTATCTTTTTAACAAACAATTTTTCTCTCCATACAAATTGACTTATCATTAAGGGAAACCCTTATGAATCCTGAAAGTTATGCTAGCATGATTTTTTTATATATAGAAGTTTAAAAATAAACCAAGTCAGGTTTGTATATGTAAAATTGTTGACATCAATGATGTCTTTCCATATTCTTATCTGGGCTTAAGAAATACATTCTGTATTTTTCCAGATTCTTTGTAGCCTTTGAAAGATTTTTACAGTACATATGTCTTGACTGAGCTGTCCTTTCTTGATACAAAAGCTTGTATAATTTTCTTAATTTGTACAGTTGGTAAACTTTTATGAGAGGAACTGATATTCTGAGTCTGTCAGCTTTCATTTTATTTTGGTAAGGTTTTTCTAATGAATTTTTAAGTGTGTAGTAACTAAGTCATGTTTCTTAATGCAGGTGGTAAAGGCGTTCTTAAAGAATTGTGAAAATTTGTTTTTTCAAATGTCTGCTTAAGGACAAATAGTTTTAAAATTCTGAAATTAAAAGCATGATGCTTAGATTGCACAGTTTGTTTTGCATTGCTGTTATTTTTGAAGCAAGACAAAAGTTTAATATCAGCTTAAGTGCTTAACTGCATTAGGCTGACTGGAATCCAGTTCTGTTACTTTTATATGCATTAGAAAATTTCCCATTTTTGCATTAAATGGGGAAAGGTCAAGTGATATTTAGATACTGGCACACAACACACAGTAACTGTTGACAGGCAACAATATAGATTTTACGTGGAGAAAGTGATGAAATTAGAAAAGTTGTTCAATTTTTCCAGTTAAAATCCTGTTTTTCAGATTTGTGTATTTCCAAAATACAACTCTAAAGTCTGTTAGTATAGGTTTAAAATAATTAATATACACAGTAACCATTGTTCTGTGTGATTACAAACAGAATTATCCATTTGTATAGCCTTGCAAGAGTGCCATTTTATTTTTAGTGCAAAATTCTTAAAAATGTAGTTTTATACAGCTGATAGACCAACCTATATCCAAACTTTTATAAAAGATTATTAACTATTCTTTTTTTTTTTTTTTTTCCCAATCACACAGGCATACCCCAAATGCTTCTATTGATTGATTTTCAGCCATCAGTTCAAGAGCCAATGCCTTTTTAAAATAAATCTTCTGTAGACTGTTTCTAATGGCTTAACTGTTTAATGGAATTTAGTAGAGGTTTGCACTGATTATGGTTTAGGCCTTATCCCCAAGAAGTATTACTGTAAACATATGTTCAAACTATTTCCCTTCACCAATGTGAACTTTTTTCCCCAAACAGTGTTAAAAGCCACTTTACAACACTCGACTTCATGTAATGTAGATTCACTGTTCTTACATACATATCCAAGTAAATCAAAGTTTTGGGTGGAAGTGTTGATAAACCTGAGTGTTTTGTTGTTTTGTGTTGTTTTACCTAAAACATTAATTTATCCAGAATGGCAGTAGCTTTAGCAGGTGGTCACAATCCATTTTCTAAATCAGATTTTATTAAATGAAGTCCAAAGCCTCTAGCTCTTTATCAAAGATGGTTTATAGAAATGTTTAAAAGAATGGTAGTGCTGTACTTTTTAAATTGTTGCAATATTAGAGATGCCATTTTCACCTTTTTAGAAAGAAGCATTTTCTTTGCAGATTTGTGAAGTTCTTGCAAACTAATTACAGGAATGTTTTAAGTAAATTTCTCAAGCATGTTTACAAATACAGCACATGTATACATGTTCGGGAGTTTTACTTTTCTTAATCTTATCTTTTTAAAGTATGAAAAACATTCCACTATATAATACATAATGCTCAGCTTTTTGTGAAGAAATATTTAATTGTATTTTGTGTTTTACAGGTATTTCACACAGTACTTTGTTCTTCATAATATAGCCACTATAACTTGATAAGTCATTGCACTACTTCTGAAATTTTAGTAATATCATGAATTTAATTTGCTTAATTATTTAGTATATTTCAGAACTCTTGAAAAATTGCATTGGGAAAAAAAGCCTTTTGTTAATAGTTGCTTAGTCTCCCCCACCCCCAGCAAAGCACTATCATTTTTATTTGGAATGGTATTGCTCCATGTGCTTTCAAATAGAGTTCAGGATCTGCAACTCATTTCAACACAAATCTGTTGAGCTTATTTGAAGTAATAATTTAAGTAGGCATTTAAAATTATGAATTAGGTGTTTTAAAATTTTATTCATAGTAATTTTGCACTGTAAAATAATTCCCTTCTCCAATTTCCTGTCTGCCATTCTGAATATGCTTATTAAAATATTTTTAAAACATATTTGTCTACATAATGCTGTATGACTTTCATTAAATTTACTCGCTTAATTTTAATAGATTTTAATGCACATTGTTTACAATGAAAATATATACATTCTCTATTCTTCTACTCCTAGACATATTACATAAAGTTCCTAAGCCCCCACTATCTTGGATGATGTATTTTTGTCTTTTATTGGTATCCCAGAGTTCCTTTAGTCTGTAGACCTCTATTCACCTTCTTCCTCTTCCTCTAGTAATATAATTAAAAATCACTGTTCCCTTCTTTTGTAGTCCATACCACATATTTTGCAGAACTTATTTTGTCACAATATCTGTTTTGCTATCAATGGGAAATTAAGAGTGGGCACTTTGAATAACAAAAGGTAGGTCGGTTTCTGTAGGCAATAGTTAGATGTATGCTGATGACCCAAACACTAAATCAGAGATGCTGAGGTTTTCCCAACTGAGATCCATATTTATGAGTAATGCCAGTGTGGGAAAACTATATAACAACATTGAGGAGAGCAGTAAAGAATTTTCCAAATTTTAACCCTTTTCTCTCTCCAGATAAATCACATTCTGATTTTTTAATGTAAAATCAGCTCTGCTTTTAATAATTCAGGGCCATCCTTCACCCAATTTATAGACTCATTCATGTATTTGACTATCTGGAATAAAGTGTTTTTCTTATAATGCCAATTTTCCATAACCACGTTCATTATGTACGCTCAGTATTGGGCTAGTATGTTTTGACATTTGTATGGATGGAGTTTTTCCTTTTTTTGCCTCCCTCCCCCCCTTTTTCAGCCTTAGTCTTTATATTTGTTCATAAAATTTGTCAGTGGGTAGCAAGTTTCCATTATGTTGCCATATACCCTATTATCCAGCAAATATTTGGGCTGTATTTGTGCCAGGTACTATTCTTGGCTTGTGCTTTCAACAGTTGTCATATTCTCTTCAAGGAGAACACGTTAGCAGATAAATTCTACACTGAGTACAGAGAGGGCAAAATGAATGTATGAGTACGCACAATTTCAGAGAAACAGTTCACCTGCTTCTGCTATATAATTCTAGCTAAGAAATTAAGCAGCATGAAATAAATTCACAAGTTCCCTAAGAAATAGTTTATTGCAGGCCTGATTACAACAACTGGATTATTTAGGACTCTTCTGATTGTTATTAACTGTCCATTGACTACTGTAAAGTGGGGAGTCTAATGATGCTCTACTATTTGGAGAGGTGACGCCTAATGTAAATTTGGCATGGTTGTGAAACCTGCACTTTTGGCTATTATCACTGGTAATGTGAATGGTTGGATGAATGTAGAAGTGGCTTGACTGTCTTTCTACAAACCAAATGGAACTTAAAAGTATGGAGCAAATGAGGTAGTTCTAAAGTGGCTTTTAAAGAGCAAAAAAGAAGCCCTGACTGAGCCCTGAATTGGGGGTGGTTTCTTCCAGAAATTGAAGGAATTAAGCAAAGGATGGCCTCAGAGTAGACTAGCCTGATAATTTCCTTACCAAAAATTTCTCAGCTGAGTGAGGCTGAACAGAAAATCTCTTTAGCCTTGCTTAAGCCACCATTTCTGAATGAAAGTGGTGGTGTAAGAAATGAAGACAAAAAAGCATGTTAAAAGCTTAACTATAAAAGGCATACATAGGCCTTCAGTAAATAACTGCCTTCCAACATCTATCCCTCAACAACAACTGCTGCCACAAGAGGGCACCAGCTGTATAGCCAAAAAGGCATAGCTGCTTTGCAGCCTCAGATTCAGCCACCAGCTCATGTCTAAGCTTAAGATCCATGGTTGCATTTAAAAGCATGTAGTGATACTTGACAGACATGTAGTAGCAATGTGTTTGGTACTACCAAGTCTATTACAGGCAGACTAGGAGAAGCAAGAACAGCATAACGTGACGGTTAAGAGCAAAGGTCTTTTGGGTCAGACTGATTGGGGTTTAAATGAGTTTCTTGACCATATTGGGAAATTTTACCTCACTGAGCTTCTGTAAAGCATGAATGTGCTAAGCTTGGTCCCAATGAGCTCAGTCTGGCTTGACAGGTGGATTAGCAAACACAATAATCTCCAAGTGATGACCATGAGGTAGAAAAACTGAGGATACCTGGTAACTGCTGGACTGCTGTGGGTACAGAAGCTCCGTGCTGCTTCTGTTCCTCTCAGCAGTACCTCTTCTGTGGCTTTCCCCACAGCATTACATTGCAAAGAAGCCAAGCAAGAAAAGAAAACCAGCAAAGGGCTGAATGAAAGAGAGCGCTTATCTTAAATTAGAAAAAAAGATTCTAAGGACTTTTAAGAGTTGATAAAAAATCCATGCCTTAATGTACTTCTCCGGGTGTTGGGTCTGCCTGTACCAAAATGCCTCTCCTCGATAAGCATATTTTATTTTGGGGTTATTTCCTAGTAAAACTACTCAAAGAGGACTGATTATGTACATCAAATACCCTGAAAGTAGGAAGGTTAGAATTCTAATTTACCACAAGTATGCCAAAGATACTGGATATTTAGTCATATGTGTTATTCATGCAAAGCCTTTTTATGGCAAACAGTATTTTATTATGTGTTTCCAACTAGATGCCATCCTCTTAAATATGCGCAGATTTGTGGCTCTTGATTGTCTCTGCATGCACTTAGAAAAGAATTTTAATACACGTTTTCAGAAAAGTATTTATTTGACGCCTCTATAAAAATATTTAGGCACATAATTTTCATTTTTATGTCACCTGATTTATCTCTCAATCTTCAGTACCTTTTAAAAACACTAAACTGGTCATTCGGTAAATAGAATCTATATTGAAAAGATATTGTGAGAGGCCAACATTTGTAGACAAAATCAGTTAATCAACATAAGAAAACATTTATGAGCAAAATAATCTCTAAAAACACTTTTGTTCAACAACAAATCTAACCAGTAGATTTCTTTTAAAAAGCATTTTTTTAAAAACAAAGCTTAAAACACTGCAGAATATCACCACATATTATGACGAAGTGGCATCCAAAATATTAGAACTCAGAGGATGGGTTTAGAAAACAAAGATGGTGCAAGAGATTCATATACTGACAGCTGAGATAAGCCTCAAAGCAGAGGCAGTGTGTAGTCAAGCGCATTTAATTCGGAAAATGGAAGAAGGGGTGCCTAGCCTAGACATGAGCTATCTTAAGGTGACAAACTGAAAAAGTTTTAACTGATTTTGAAATGTAATTTCAATTTCCCCTAATATAGAAAATAGTTTTCCTTTTATGAAATTTATCATCACAATATGAAATGTAAGTTTTGTTCCTCTTTAAAAATAGGTGGAATCACCTGTATCATATAGTGTCCACAATTATATCCAGTAGGGGTGTGTGTGTGTGTGTGCGTGTGGAGAGAGAGAGAGAAACAAACTATTATCTAAGCATTCTAGAGGCAATAAAGTACAAGCTCATGTTTTTCAATAAACATGCACATTGCTCAGGCCTCTAGCATTTAAAGAGCACAAAATTAGAATTTTGTTTTGCCTAGTCTAACCATGAAATGATGACTAATTAGCTGAGTGCCTAATATGTATTAGGCATTGTACTGAGTCGTATATTATTTCTTCTGAACACTGAAATCAAGTACAGACTTATCCATGAAGAGTAATATTACATAATTATGGGGAAGCAAGTATACGTGCAGTATAGGCAGGAGAGATCCAGGCTATTCACAGACTTCTAAGAGCCATGTCACTTATCTCAGAGCTAGAAGAGTAGAGTTACAAAAGTCCTCTCAGATTAAAAAAAAATCCTATAGCAGTTTTCATCTGATTCCTTTTTCTCAACTACAGTCCAGGTCACCACCTCCAGCTGTATAATTATATACTCTTTGAGAACAAGAACCATGCTATGTTACCTCGGGTTTCTCAGAGCTCAACATAGTGCCTGGCATACACCAGATGCTCAGTTAATCTTTGCTTGCTGAATAAGGCCATTGGTATTCTTCCAAACTCACAAAATGTAACACTCTAATATACTTTCTATGAAGATCCTGAATCAGTTTTATTGACCAAAGTCTTCCATGGATTTTTGATTCCATGGATGAGCAAATTTATCCAACTTAGACTCCTTTTTCTTCCAGGAGACAGCAAGTCAAAGAATTTTTGCCTTGTAAGATATCAACCTTTGAGTAAAATCCAGACATTCTAAGAGGTGTTAAGGTAGGTACCAGGTATAATCTCTAGTGCACTATACTAGTTCTGTACATCAACTAAAGCACAGATTCCAAAAATAGCTGGCCAGTTGTCAATCTCCAAGCTGCTGTTGACATTTTGGTGACAATTCTAAGTAACTTCCAGGAATCAGGACACAGGGCAAAAACTGTAAGTTGTCATACTGCTTCTGCTAAGCCAGAAGATTCAGCATAGGCCAGTGGCTCTGAGGGATAGAAGCCTGTCCTGTACAATAGTGAAGTTGTAACTACACTATGCATGATTTTCTCAAATACACCTGGAGAGGTGACAGACCTCCAAGATAACCTGACTCCCAAAAAGCAGTTCAATCCCTGGCAGAGCTCTAGCCCAACACTTCTAAATATATCCAAAGGCTTATTATGATGAGAAATTCCACAAAACATTTATAATGACAAACTTCTCTCCTTCAGGTGGCTAATAGAAAAAGTAACAGAGCCACTAAAATTAGCTCCCACTATACATTTCCACTATACCCAGACAAAACCAGGTAGTAGCAGGCAACATTCAGTCAGAAGTACACATCAACTGAGGTCAGTCCTTAAGGTGGATAAAGGCTCCAGGATAAAGAGTAATCTGTCACTCTTCCTGCTAGGTTTGCAAGCCTGTTTCTCTCCAAATTAACTATTGCCTCTTTAAAAGAGCTCAAGCTAACTTAACTAGCACCTCCCTCAGAAGGGAAGGACAGTTAATCAAATGGCAGCGTGGTTCAATGGAAATAACATGATTTTGACTTATTAGTCACCTACTTTCTCTAAGACTTGTTTTCTCATTGGTAAAAAGACAACACTCATCTGACATAATATCCCATTTTCCCACTGGAACTTTATCAGTTCGGATGATGTTGGAAAAAAATGATCCTAGGATCTCTCAATGTCTTAAGGACAAAAATGGGAGTTGGCCATGATACTAATTCTGGGAACATAGCACTACACAGGCTTTAATAAAGACAAACCAAAGGGAGAGACATGATTATGAAAATAACCTCAATATAATTCTTTATCAAATAAAAAACAACCAAAACTCTCTTCCAGGTCCCTTATTGGGACACTAGAATACAAAGTGTTTAGATCAACAGAGCCCAGAGGATTCCAAACTCAACGGAAGCTAGTGTGTGTACCAATTCAAAGATATCCAGTCTCTCATACACTGCACAATTAGTCTTGAGCAAACACACACATCCGCAGAGTCAATGAATGTCTCTGAGATGAGTCACAAGACTGTGTTCAAGTTAACACACCCACAAGAAGCAATTCAGGCAGTGCCAGTTCATAGCTGCTCCCCCAGAATGAAGCATTGGTCTTAGCATGCTCAGAAGTGAACCAAGGGGGAAGCGGCTGTGGCTCAATCAGTAGGGCTCCCATTTACCATATGGGAGGCCCCGGGTTTGGTTCCCGGGGCCTCCTGGTGAAGGCAAGCCGCCCGCACGGCGTGGTTAGCTGACCCAGAGAGCACAAGCAGCAAGGGGGGGATAAATGAATAAATAAATAAAATCTTAAAAAAAAAAAAAAAAAAAAGTGAACCAAGGGGCATGTGATATAGGTGGGACAGGTGAAGTGAGACTGTCCAAAGGAGAGCAGTATGCTCGTGCCAGAAAGGAAGATGATGGCCCCAACATGACACTGCCAAAGACCAAGCCTTATCAATTCAGAAACATCTAACCAGTCTTTCCCCTCAAACCAGTATTTCAGAAATGTGGGAAGGATCTAATCATATTGATCCAAAGAGGAGTGAAAACCCAGAGGAAGGAGACATGGGGATATAGAAGGTGGTCACCTTGCCTGCTTGCCAATGCTGAGCTGTACTGGTTTACAAAATGTCATTTTCCATGCATTTGATCTCACTTCATAGCATTTGGGCTCGCATTGTTGTGGAGCACGTAGGACAGGTGCTTCTAACCCCATTTACAGATTTACAGTTTTTACAGATTTATTAAAGTTTCTGAGAGCTGAAACAACTCATAGTTACAACCTCTCCTGAATTGATTTGCAGAGCTAAGTTCTTCCTCTTACTCTCAGTCACTATGACAGGAGTGAGATCTTTCAACCACTTCCAAAAACATCTCTATCCCCATCACTTAGCACAGTACCTGGCATATATTTAATATATTTTAGCTGAATAAATGAATCAAATAGAGAAATAAATGAATAAAAGGCCTACTTCTCCCATCCCTTCACTACCTCCATCCTACACAGCAAAGAAGGAACAATATATTTTCAAGGAATGTACTCTGTTTATCCCATAAGTTCTCAGGGAAGCATAACAAATCTCCATGGATTTTTGTGTGTGTCAAAAATGTCATCTTTTGCAAATGCAGTAATGATATCCTTATGAAGAAAATGCAATTGTAACAAATAAAATTCAAAGAAGAGAAGTTTCAGATATTCAGCTGCATTTTCAGCAGAATGAAGGCTAAACTGCCTCCAGACACTTGCAGCAATGATTTTAAAAATGAGGCTCCTGTGGGAGCACCTTATATATGCAGCTCTCAGGGACACCTGGATATCAAATTATGGAATAAAAAATATTTTCAAAACATTGATGTTTCGCCATAGAAGAAAAATAAATTAAAGGTCGGGTACATTTTCCAGTCTGATATAAATTAATTCAAACAGCATATTTAAAATAGAGTCAATTATAAGTTTCTCTCAAGATAAAATTTCAAAAAGGCAGCAATCAATCCTCAGATTGTACAAATGCAAAGGAATGGTATTTCCTCCATAATCAAGACACCTAAGTATCTACATAAGAATTGCCAGAGTTCCAAGTTGATCAAAAACTTGAGTCTGCTTAAGTTTAAGCCATCCTCTGGTCATACAGCTCCTTTCCCCTTAATGTCCATCTTGTTACTGGCCTCTGACTGTTTGCTCAGCTGCTCTTCAGAGAAGGTGATGTAGGAATACACAAGGCTCCCAGCAATGCTGTAAAAAGAGAAAACCACCATGAGAGAGGGAAGGAGGGAGGAAGGGAAGAATGGCAAATGTGGGAGAGACTGGTGCGAGGTTGGGGCTATCACCAGCACATAAAATTCAAAGAGATATAGCATTTTCTCCATTAAATTAGCAGAGATACCCTTCCCTTCCCCAACCACGGTATTATCCAATATTACTGATGCTTTGGGGGAAAGATTGTTTGTACGTATTAGCAGGAGTGCCAATTTTATACAACCTTCCTGGAGAACAATTCGGTGAAATCAAAAGCTGTAGCATTTTGCTTCTCCTTTGATCAAGCAAATTAGTTCATGGCTGAATTGGGTTCATCTTCATGGACTTATCTACAAAGTGTTTATCCCAAAACTTAAAATAGCAAAAATAATTAGAGGGTAAATGTCTCACAATGGGGAATTATATAAAATGAAAATAGGCAATGATATCCTAAGTGAAAAAAATCTCAGAAAACATTAAGTATTGTCTAATCCCATTTTATTCAAATGAACATGGTTATGTACATTGATACGCATTGTAATAGACAAAAGTCTGGAAAGAACACACCAAAAATATTAGCCCTAATTATATCTGGATGGTGAGGTAATAAGAGATTTCTTTTTTTATTTGTATTTCCTGCATTCAAGACAAAGTTGTTTTTAATAAGCATGGAAAACACCTCCACCAGTAAGTAAATGTTTCTCTTTGGTCCAAAACAAGTTCACAATGGAGAACCTAAAATCTGAGCACACAGCCTCTGACAGTTGTTTGCTGGTACCTGTAACTTGTCCACGACACTTACCATGAGCAGGGTATACTCTTTTGGGACAGTGATTACTTTGTCTGTTCCCTTTGGGGATCTCAAACCCATTGGGGATACAGAGCCTCCTGTTCCAGTCACTGAACTGTGAGTCAGCTGGAGGAGCTCAGAGACCCAACACTCCCAAACTGCCCTGCCCTGCTCTTTCACTGAACCTGCTGCCCACAACTCCCTTGAATCTCCTCGTCAGCTGGCTGCCTGACCTAGGCTCTACTTTCAGATTTCCCTGCTCTAGGTTTGGCCCTCAACTTCTGCCTTACTACTTGACTCAAAAATGTGCTGCTTAATTGAAATCAGTTCTGTTTTCCTCTGGGTTTTGGTGTCCCAGCCCTAGGTCAGCTGCAGCAGGGAGAAAGAAGCCCATTTCCTGCTCTCTGACATATCCAACATACTCCTCTGGTAATGAAGCAAGACTAGGCACTGGCACTGGCTCCTTAATGCATATGCTTACATATTACTTCCCATTCTCTGAGACCCCAACTAATGCTATATAAAACCTCCAACCTAATCTCCCCAACCAGATTCTTCCTCTCCCTCATCCGAACCTCACAGCACTTATTACTAATCAAATTGTGACCACTGATTCAAGTCTACTCCTTGTTAAACATTTCACATACATCTGCTGTTACAAAATTTCTTTAAGGTATAACATTTCTACAAGATGCCCATTTTACAGATGAGAAAATGGAGTCCCAGAGTCATAAAATAATTTTCTCAGGTCACAACACAACCTAATGGTGGACCGACCAGAATAAAGCCCAGCTCAGTCTGACTCTCTCCACTGCAACAGCTGCCTCCCTCATTGCCCCAGCTCCACTTGATATAGCAGCTACTCCATCTTTATTTTGTCTCCATCAGCCTGTAAATCTCCCAAGACCTTATTCTTTTATCTCTCCAGAGTACCTTGCACAGGGCCTTGTACTTTGTAGGAGCTCAATAAGTAACTATTGATCTAAGCATCCTTTATTACCCCATTGAAAGAAAGGGGCCTCATGAACCCAAAGCTTGTGCAAGTGGTCATGGAGCTTCATCTTTTCCATCATCTGGTAACTTTTTTCCATTTCATTTTTTGAATTTGATTCTCTGACTCTTAAGGAAAATTTTCTTGTTTTTCTAGTACATCAAAGTAGATGTCTTCCCTGGTAGCTGGGCTGGAACCCAAGGAAATGGCTACTGTGGTCTTCCTGCTGAAACTAAAAATTCTTTGAGGTTCACATGTACATCTACATAATAGTCAATTTTCCTTTGAGTCTAACCCTATCTCACCCCTAAACAGAATAGAAGAACTGCTCTGTCCTCCTTTCATGCTACCCTCCTCTAGCTTCCCCTCCCACAACAATCTAAAAATAACAATGTTCTTTCATTCTTCCTGTCACAACAACCTTTAAGCAGATTTCACTTGGATAGAAATATTGGGGAAATGCAGGATAGAAGACAACAAAGAACACACAATAATGTATTTGAGGCTTAGTCCTCATGATGATCTTCTATCTGACGACACTCCTAGAATAGTTAGTGCAATGAAAAAAGCAAGGACTCAAGTTAGATATTGGTTCAAATCCTGAATACACTAGCTAACTCTATGACTTGGCAAATTACTTAACTTCCCTAAGATTCTGTATTCATAAAATAAGAATCATAGCTACATAGGCTTGCTTGAGGATTAAATGGAAGAGGATTAAATGGAATAATATACATATGAACTTAGCCCTATGCTTGGCACATAGTGAACAATCAGGAAATATTCACTCCCTTCTCCCTGCTTCCCTGTCAGCTCTGATACTTATAGACCAGAGGGGCGCTGCACTGCTAACAAAAGGTAGGGTGATAAGATTTAATGTGATGAAAGAAGAGAACAGTTGTCCAAATAACCAGAGAAAACCCAAAACAAAGACATTATGGGTCTAAATTCTGAGTACAGTCTATTCAGATTTTGAGAAACTTTAACTTGAGACAACAATAAAAGATTTTTCATCTTTACTCCTGATTTGATCATTACCAAATATTTACATTTTCAGATATGGCAATTCTAGAATTACCTATCTTTACCTGAAGAGAAATGAATATTCATCAAAAAGCATACTATGTGTCAGGAAGTGATGAGTTAAAGCTTTGGAAAGGAAATATAAATTGCTTCCTAGGGGGAGCAGAAGTGGTTCAAGCAGTTGGGCGCCCACCTCCCACATGGGCGGTCCTAGGTTCAGTCCCAGTGCCTCCTAAAGACGACAAGCAGACACAGCAAGCAGACACAGCAAGCAGACACAATGAGAACACAACGAGCAGACACAGCGAGCAGACAACAAGTGCAAACAGCAAGTAGAAACAACAAGCAGACAGACAAGGGAACCATCTTGGGCGGAGGTGAATAAAATTAAAATTAAAATTAAATAAAATAAGATAAATTGCTTCCTAACAGCTTTGGGGAGAGGGAAAACCTAGAAGGAGGGGAAGAAGAAGATGGGAAAATCCCAGATGGGAGCTATATGTGAATTTTTACACTTTACTACCAAACGTTTCTGAATCAGGATCCTCCCCTTATCTTAAACAAAACCCTCTAATTCATCTACCATCTCCATAAATATTCACATCAATTTCGATGACTTCTGGTACTCTGGAACTGGTATTTTTACATTTAACCAGCATAAATATTGATTAAAAAAAAAAACTCTCATTAGAACTGGCCAATAAGTGCTTTCTTTTTATTTTTTATTTTTTTTATTTTTTTATTTTTTAAGATTTTATTTATTTATTCATTTATCCCCCCCTTGCTGCCCGTGCTCGCCGGGTCAGCCAACCACGCCGTGCAGGTGGGCCCGTCCTCACCAGGAGGCCCCGGGAACCGAACCCGGGACCTCCCATATGGTAAACGGGAGCCCCACTGATTGAGCCACAGCCACCTCCCAAGCACTTTCTTTTTAAAAGGTAAACATACACATGAAAATAAGGTACAACAATTATGCATGTCTAATTATGTATATGTCTTTTTTCTTTTTAAATCTCAAGCAATTCTCTATTTGCCTAATATTTAAACCACAGCACTATCAACTATTAATTCACAAAGACCTGCTGTGGCAGACAGAGCCAGGAGACAAAGAGAACAAAGAAAAAAACAAAACTATAGTTCTTGCAGAAAGAATACTAGCAGCCTGACTGGAAAGTGCTGAATAGTACCACTGCATTTGTTCTGATCCACTGCTGACCTTTAAAATGAATGCCAACACAACCTACCTCTCCTAAACCTACAGCCATGAACATATTCACCAGCCTAAGACAGTTAGATATCCTTTCTAAAAATATATACTAAATACCTTTAAGAGCAATCCTGTGGCCAGGAAACAAGAATCCTAATATATCCAGGCTGCTGAATCTCCAGGCTGTCTCCGTCTTACCTTATAACTGATATATTTGTTCATGTGTCTAGCCAGGTAGCTTTGCCTCTTAGTTTAGATCCTGCCTTCTACATGTAAAGCATGCCAATCTTAGCCCATAGAACGAAGTTCACAGGTCACATGAAGACATACTGAGTTTGAACTATTAAACATTCTACTGGAAATGGTGAGTGGACAAATAGATATACAAGTCTGAGTTCAGACAGAGATACAGACCAAATAGACATTTGAGAGTTTTTCAGCTATAAATGGTATTTATTTATTTATTTATTTTTACCAGGAGGTACCGGGGATTGAACCCCGGTCCCTCCATATGGTAGATGGATGCCAAACCTCTTGAGCCACACCCATTTCCCTATAAATGGTATTTAAAACCACAAGATTCAAAATTCTAGAATGGAAAAAGATTATTCATACAATACAATTCATTTCCTTCATTGATGAAGATAAATAAGGTCTAAAGAAATGAAGTAGTATGTCCAAGGTCAGACACACACAAAGTAATTGTAATGGAGCTGGTATTATTCTTTAGCCCTGAATTTTGAGAACATTGCACTGTCACTTAACATAATAAAGGGCTGTGTTTTGAAGGCTAAATAAAGGAGGTTCAATTTCCAGAAAAGACCCCCCATATACTGCACACAGAATATGAAACAAGTTTTTCCTCTTTCCTTAAAAAGCATTACATAGAGACATTACCTAGCATATACTAGGCACTCCATAAATGTTTAATAAATGAACAAACAAACCTTAACTATTTATATACCCAAATACCACTTGTTAAAATGGCTACATTTTTATATTTTTATTTACCTGATATTTAAGCCAATGAAGTTTGTCCACGTGAAAATATAATCTCCACCAAAGACCATTCCAATATAAGTTATTAATATATTCTGAAAAAAAAATATATACCATTATATAAGTTTAACTGAGCTTTCTAAATATCACAGAAACTCATCCATATTGAGTGACCCAAGTACCTACCCTTAAAATACAAAAATAAACAGACAATAACAACAAAGAAACACTAATCCTAAAATAAGTGTAGTATGAGCAAGAACACTAATAAGGAAGCCTTATAACCTTAGCCTTTCCCCATATTTCTCCAGAAGGTAAATGGTTCCACTAATAATGAAGAACACTAACAAGATTATCAAACTTTCTCTGCCTCATGATGTGAGCTGACATAAATCTCAACAGAGAAACCGTGCTGCTATTAGGGGTAGGAAATAGAAAGGCATATTTGGCAATCTTAGAAAAGAGTGCTTTGCCCTCATACTGAGACTCCTGAGGAAAGGAGTGAAGTAGGAAGGACTGCCTACATGCAAGCATCTTGCCCTCTCCTTCTAAAGAGGAAAAAGATGATGGTGGGAATTTTACCAGCATGAAATTGCTTTTAAAGGAATCTTCCTTGGTATTCTAAAACATATGGAAAGTTACCTGAAAATATTATACCTAAAATCACTTCTCTGACTTGCTTAAACTCCCAAGTGCAAACATTTTCTGTTTATCTAGCACCTTTTAACTATCCTCAGACCACAAAAGTGGAAAAAAAGAAAAGTTTCCCAAGGCTAAACCATTACTCAGTTCCTCCCCACCCTCCCATTTTCACATTCATAAGTCATTGCCTCCCCTTCTATTACAACTTCCATAAATGGTAAATATCACAAACATTTTTCACCTGGGATTTCCTAAATTAGGTTTATGAGACAGAAAGTAAAGTGCTAAATTGTTTTTAAAAGGCCAAAATCAAATTTCAAAAAAATTTTTTTATAAAGGAGTATCTTTCAAGAGAGCATTCAAGATTAGATCAGCCTCTTGTAGGTCTAAGGATGAAGACAGAGAGTACTTTAGAGCAGACCTCCTTACAATTAGAAGGGAGGAAAATGAAATATTATGTAACAATAAACAAGGCCAGTAGGCAACTTGGGAAAGTGTGTAACAGGACCATTTGTTATTTTCTATGAAGAGAAAAGCTGCCCCTCCTTCTGTGAATGCACAGATCCAGGGAGAGGGTAGATCAATTTGCATAAGCTTCCCAGGAACTTCTGAGAGGAAAGGACAGAGACCCAAGCCCTGCTGTACTCAGTGGAACTAGCACATTTTTTCTGTGATCAGTATTCTGTAAGTTTCTTCATACAAAATAAACACTTGCTTTTAATTGGGGGGGGGGGAAGCAGAAGTTAGAAAAATTGTAGGTGTATATTAAGGATATCTTAACCACGGTTTGCTATCAAGAAAGAACACCAATGCCCCCAGAACAGAAGTTACCAGGAAGCACAGAAGTCTTTGCTGATATCTCAAAACTAAGACTACAATTTTCAAACTTACCTGGAAATCATATGGAAACCTTATTAAAAATGAAAATTTCTAGGCTCTGCTCCAGAAATTCTGATTCAGTATATCTGGGAGTAGACCTAATAATTTCTATTTTTCACTAGTTATCCTAAGTGATTTTCCTACCACATTTGAGGGAAACAGTGAATTCTGACCAAAGATTTGTAGGGTTGGGATTCTCCAGCACAGAAGAAAGCTTAAAGCCCTTTAGGGGATCAATGGCTGAGCTAAAAGGATTATGAGTGGGGCTAATATAAGGAGTTCCACTACAGGCTGTGAGAATCTGAATCAGCAAGGGCATAAATGGATATCCTTTGATTGCATTAAATTCAGTTGAGGGGCTTTTGATTCAACTACACGTCAGTAAACATGATTCAGGTTAAGTCCCCCCCTCCCCTTACTGGGTCTGATATAAATGGACTCACACAGACAGACACAGGAAGAAAGAGCTCTGTCATTTTTGATCCTGCCATGTGATAGAAATGAGAAGGCTCAAACAGCTGAGGCCCTGGGGAAAGATTTCTGGTACTTTGAATCGGCACTCCTTTGGCAAACTAATACAGCATCTTTCAATAGTGATACCCTGTGACAGTGAGAAGTAACAATAGTGAGTGATCAACACCATTTTTTTTCCTCCCTCTTAGAATTAGGAAGAAAAACGAACACCTTTGAGTAAGTCTCTGTGGCTCTTGGACCACTGTGGGGAGGAGGATATATTAAAAGAAAGGTACTGGACTTTATATTAATGAAAGCATGACTGTACTAGCAGGCAAAGCTGATAATGATAAAGCAAGTACACTAACAAATTCCAAGAAAATAGTTTTATTATTAAAATTAAACCCAGGCTTTCCTGGACCATCCTCTTCCTTGGCTAAGAACATGAAACTAACTGCCTTGTTTCTCATGTTCTTTCTCTTTTTATGAAGATGTAGCCATCCACTTTGCTCTGAAGCATTCACTTTGCAAAATCAAAACACAGGTGAGAGCTAATTGAGAGGCTATAACTGTCTCAGCCAGCCCAGTCCCTTGAATGTAGATGAACTGTCTCTACCTTTCTGGGCAATTCATGGAATTGACTTGTTATAGTTTACTTTAGAATTCTATTTACACCAAACACTCCATTCCCATGATTTGAAGTCACCGGCCTTCTGGAGCTTTAACTCAAATCCAGGTTCCAAAATAAGCACCACTCCACTGGGTTGCTGAAGGAAATACAGCATAACAGTAAAAGCTTTACCCTGTACCTTCTTCCCTCACTACTGACTGACTGGTATCAGAAGGGAAGTCACAAGGGTAATTGCATCCCTTTTTCCAAAATGATCAGGGACCTACCTCTTCTGATTTGCCTCTTTTAGAAAGGAAGTCTACTTCACTAATTGATTTGGAATATAGGCATGCTGTGGCTTCTTAGATCTTAGAGCACTATAGAATCACTAAGTCAGCTAAAAAGAGGCCTCAGGCTTCAAGCTACTAACATCAGCTTAATACTGACTTGGTTCTCTTGGCTGAAGACAAATGAGCATGCCTCAAATAAAATGAATCAAGAGGAAATGACATCACTGGGAATGTCAGACATAGCTTTTAAAAATGGGCAATTTAAGGTTTGGCTCAAGCATAGGAAAGCTCCCTCTATTAGCTTCTGGCAGGCATTCTTTCCCTACAAAACAGCCAGAACTCGGTGAGGCTGAGAACAGAATATATCTCATCAGAGGTTAAAGAGACAGGCCTATGACTACTGAGCTATTCACTGACTCTGTTAGAAACAGCCTCTCAATCTTCCTCTATTCTAAGATAACACATCTGCCTTTTCCCATACTCCTCAGAGCTAAGTTGCCTGAAAGTAGAATCTGTGCCTTACCTGACTTCTTATAGATTGTCTCAGAAACTATCACCACAATTTGTCAAACTAACAAGACACTAGGTGAGGAAATAAGGATTACAGGGCATAAGGTCATACCCAGACTCTTAATTTAGAGAAACAATTTTCAAATAAGCCAGACACCAAAAAATTAACAGTATTTTTTCAACTCACCTTAATACAGCCAACTATTGTAGTTGTAAGAGCAGAATTATATTGAGTGCAGAGTACCGTGGCGTACATCAAGATAAACCTGCAATGAAAGAGGAGGTATCTTTCAAGATTCAGTCACTTACTTCACAATGTCTAAACAACCAGTACTGGCCACTGCTGGCAAATTCTAGTCACTGACTAGTATTGGTCCCACCTTACTGCTGTTTATACTGCAGCTTCAGAAACTAGTCAGAGAATTTTTTTTTTAAATTAAAGAGAGTGCTCACTTCAGCAGCACATATACTAAAATGGGAATGATACAGAGATTTGCATGGCCCCTGTGCAAAGATGACATGCAAATTTGTGAAGCCTTACATATTTTTATGTGAAAATCTCCACTGTCTGCCATAGAAGAGTACTTTCTAAATAAAGCTTTTTATGGGTGGGGGAACCTTAAAGAGAAACACATGACCATTTCCTGACCAGATGGTTCTCTCCAGCTACCCCTGAGCAAAACTCAAACCATCGTTCATAGTCCTGAATACTCTCTTTAGTCACAAAACTCAGAGCTCACAGACCCCAGTTCAGGTATGAACCTGCCATGAGACAACATGACTTCTGTGACAGGGTGAAGGCAAGAGAGATCCTTAAGGATAGAAAAAAATAAAACTAGAACTATTTTAAGAGGGGATACAGGTTCACTGGATAACAAAGCGGCAGCAGATGGAACTACCTAATTCACAGTGAGGCTTCTGAGCCTGAATCAATACCAAGGTATCAGGACAACTACACTATATGCCTAGTTTATGCCAGATCCAGTCACAGATATCAACTGAATTGACTGGTTGTGGGAAAAATGCATTAGAAAAAGTTATATGGAGATAAGAAGAGGCATATTTGCAGATACTCTCTTGTATATACATTCTCTCCTAAGAGGAAGACAACATGGTAGAGAAGATCAAATAGTCTTGAAATCAAATGCTGTCACTATCACCTAATTGTGCAAACTCAGACAAATTTATTTAAGGTCTAATCCTGCTGCATCATAAGTAAGGAAGCAACAATATCTGTGAAGTGGTCAACGCAGACCTAAAGCAAAATAATGCATGTTGAAATATGGTGTTTATCACATAGTAGATTATCGGTAATATTAGTTTCTTTTTCTCCTTCCTTCGGAACAGGACTCTGGGATTAGTTCAGTAGCTCTGAGGGCATATTCCAAAAAAGCTGTGAAACCACCTGAATTTGGAGGCTTAATTATCCTAACCTGATACTCTCAGGAGATCTGAACAGGATACTGAGAAGAAACGAAGGACCCTAGAACAAATACCCTGGTAACTGAAGTGGGGGAAGGACAAGTGTCTAAGCAAATTTCTCTAACCTATTTCTCTAGGAGAACTATCTGACTACAAGGCAGCAAAGGCTTACCCCATCACACAGGAGAGGGTGAATTGCAGAAGAAAGAGGGTATCAGCCCAGCCTTCAAAATCCATTGCCTGTAATACACAAGAAAACATCTAGTTTTAGAGCAGGCCCTCAAAATTAGCTGTTCCATTCATTAATCAAAACCCTTCTATGCGCCAGCCTCCACCACACACCCTCATATACTGCCCAGCACCCACTCCAAGGACAGTGATATTCAAGAATTTCATATAAATGGAGTTGAACCAAGAAGCAGTTTCAGAAGGTTTTCTCCTTCCTTAAACAAATGTGGGGGAGATTTTATACGTCTGTTAGTGCAAAGAAACCGTGCTTGAAGGCACAAGTCACATGGCTAATCTCAGCAGTTCTCCCAAATGGCTGTTAATATGCTAGTATTAAAGACTTTCTCAAACATTAAAACTTATTTCCTCCTTTTAATATTTGAAAGCTCAGGTACAGCCTCAGTGACACAAATTCAGCTAAGATCTATTTGAAGATGGGGAGAATTACTATTTAAAACAGTTGATTCTAAAATTAAGTTATTTTTTAAGCCAAAAGGAAAGGAATGAAGAGAAAGAGTATAGTGATCATCTCATCTCTTATCCAAGAGATAAGGAAATTTTACAAACATTCCACCTGTTTATCTCTCTGCCAAACTATCTGGCTTCACTCTTGCCCCTTCCACAGCTCACGGCTCCTTGTGGTTTATAAAACATGACATGCAGCTTCACATTAGCATGCCGTGGCCTAGAATGCCCTTCCCCTCAAACACTTGTCTGACTTCTGTTTACCCTTCAATATAAAACTCAAGGAGTTCCTTTGTGGGGTCTTCCCAGATCAAGCCCTCCTTTCTTTGTGCATCAGTAGTAGCAATCTCTAGGCCTCTCATTTCCTCAACTGCAAGTATTTCTTTACCATGTCTCCAGACTACAAGCTCCCTGATGGGAGGACCCACCTCACATTTACCTAACCATACTCCTAACATAGCACTTGACAGTTGGGATTCTGTTTGTTTATGGCTTTTTATTTGTTGAAGTAGAGTATACAAAAAAGAAAATTCACCAATTTGAAGTGTACAATTCAATAAGTCTTATCATTGATATAAAGGCAGTGGCCACCAGAGGTTCTGAGGGGAGGGAGAGGGAAGAACAGGTATAATATATGGGGGCATTTTCAGGACATTGGAATTGTCCTGCATGACAGCGCAATAATGGATATAGTTCATTATACATTCTGTCAAAACCTATAAAATTATGTGGGACAGAGTGTAAACTATAATGTAAACTACAGTCTACGGTTAATAGCAATGCTTCAATACGCGTTCATCAGTTGTAACAAATGTACCACACTAATGAAAGATGTTGTTAATGTGGGAAAGTGAGAGGGGGTGGGGGATGGTGTGGGGCATATGGGAATCCCCTGTACTATTTATGTAACATTTATGTAATCTAAAGCTTTCTTTAAAAAATAAAAATTTGAAAATTTAAAAAATTTTTTTAAAAATAAGTCTTGACAAAAATATAGTCATGTTAAGAGTATTTCCACTACCCCATAAATTTCCCTCCTGCCCCTCTGCAATCAATCCTCTGATCTACTTCCAGGCCCTGGCAACTACTTTCTGTTACTATAGTTTTGCCTGTTCAAGAATCTCATATAAATGGAATTGTACGGATTCTTGTGGCTGGCTTCTTTCACAAAGCATAATGCTTTTAAGAGTCATCCACAGCACTGCATGTATTCGTTTATTTTTATTGCTGATTAGTGTTTCATCTCATGGACATACCACAATTTGTTTATCTAGTCACCAGACAATGGACATTTATTTGAGTTGTTTCCACTTTTTGTTATTATGAATAAAGCTGCAACAAACCTTTGGGTACAAGTCTTTCTGTGGACATGTTTTTTTCTTAGATAAATCCCTAAAAAACAAGATTGCTGATTGGGATGGTAAGTACATCTTTAACTTTATAAGAAAATGCCGAAGTAGCTATACCATTTTTATTCCCACAAGCAATGTAAGAGTTTCCATTGCTCCACATTCTCACTAATACTTGGAATTGTTTTGAGCCATTCTAGAAATTTTAAGACTAATGAGGTTAAGCATCTTTTAATGTACTTATTTGCCATAGTATTTCTTCTTTGATGAAGTGTCTGTCCAAATCTTTTCCCAAATTTTTTTCAAGTTGTTTATCTTCTTATAACTGGTTTTTTTTTTTTTTTAAGATTATTTATTTCTCACCCTGTCCCTCGTTGTTTGTGCTCATTGTCTGCTCTCTGTTCTTTGCATGCTTTTTTTTTTTTTTTTTTAAGAAGGAACTGGGAACCCAGGACCTTCCATGTGGAGGGAGATGGCCAATGGTTTGAGACACCTCCACTCCCGCTTGTTGTGTCTCACATTGTATTTCCTCGTTGTGTGTCTTTCGTTACATCATCACATTGCGTCATCTCATTGCATCAGCTGGGCGCATCAGCTAGCCAGGTTGCTTGTCTTCTTTAGGAGGCATGGGAACCGAACCTGGGACCTCCCATGTGATAGGTGGGTGCCCAACTGCTTGAGCCACATCCACTTTCCATGACTGAGTTTTAAGAGCTCTTCTAATATTGTGGATACAAATCCTTATTCAGATATATATTATGCAAATATTGTCTTCCAGTTTGTGACTAGCCTTTTTCTTTTCCTGATGGGATATTTTGAAAAGCAAAATTTTTTAATATTCCTGTAGTCCAACTTACCAATTTTGTATTTTATAATTATTTTTTATGAATTTTCTATAAAAACCTGTGCCTAACCCAAAGTCACAAAGATTTTTCGTATGTTTTCTTCTAGGTATTTTATAGTTTTAGCTCTTACACTTAGGCCTATTTCCTTTACAATTTTTTTTTAAGATTTATTTATCACCACCCCCTCAACTCGTTGTTTGCATTGGCTGTCTGCATTGTGTCTGTTAGTTGTGTGCTCTCTGTGTCTGCTCGTTTTTTTTTTTTTTTTTTTTTTTTTAGGAGGCACCGGAAACTGAACCCAGGACCTCCCATGTGGGAGGGAGGAGACCAATGCTTGAGCCACCTCCACTCCCTGTGTTTCCTCATTGCACCATCTCATTGCATCATCTTGTTGTGTCAATTTGCCATGCCAGCCCATTGCATCAGCTTGCTGTCTTGCTCATCTTCTTTAGGAGGCACAAGTAACTGAACCCGGAACCATACGTGTGGCAGGCGGGCACCCAACTGCTTGAGCCACATCCACCTTCCTTTCCTTTACAATTTAATTTTTTGTGAATGTTATGAGGTTAAGGGTCAGGGTTCACTTTTTGTATATGAATGTCAACTTGTTTGGGACCATTGTTGGGGAAATTATCCTTTCCTCATTGAATTATCTTTCACACACAAAAAAACTGATCACATATATAGACTATTTCTATTTCTGGATTCTCTGTGCTATTCCATTGATCTACATGTCTACCATTAATCCAATACGACATTGTCTTCATTACTGTAATTTTATACAAAGTCTTGAAATCAGGTAAGATAAATCTTCCAGCATTGTTCTTTTTCAAAATTGACTTAACTATTTTACTAATCCATATAAATTTCTTTTTTTTTTAGATTTATATATTTATTTTCCCCCCACCGCTAGTTGTTTTGTGCTGTCTGCTCTCTGTGTGTTCTTTTCTGTCTGCTTGTCTTCTCTTTAGGCGGCAGCGGGAACTGATCCTGGGACCTTCCGGAGTGGAGAGAGGCTCAATCTCTTGCACCATGTCAGCTCACTGGTCTGCTGCATCTCTTGTTGTCTCTCTTCTGTTTCTTTTTGTTGCATCATCTTGATATGCCAGCCCTCTGCGTGGGCCAGCACTCCAGCGCAGGCCAGTACTCCACATGGGCCAACTCGCCACTCAGGCCAGCTTGCTTTTCACCAGGAGGCCCCAGGAATTGAACCTCTATATGGTAGATGGGAGCCCAATCGCTTGAGCCACATCCGCTTCCCTCCACAAAAATTTTAAAATCAGCTTGCTAATTTCTACAAAAAATTTTGCTATGATTTTGATTGGGAGTATTTTGAATCTATAGTGCAATTTTGAGAGAACTGACAATTTAACAATATCAAGTTTCTAATTCATAAACATAGTATCTCCATTTATTTAGGACTTCTTTAATTATTCTCAGTATTGCTTTGTAGTTTTCAGTGTACAGGTTTTACACATATTTTGTTAAATTTATCCCTAAGTATTTGATAATTTTGAAGTTACTGAAAATGATCATTTTTTTTTTATAAAGACAAACTTCTTCCTTTATAATCCATATTAATTTTAATTTTTTATTCTTATCTTATTGCATTTATGAGGTTCTCCAGTATAATGCTGAATAGAACATTATATGAGAGCAAGCATCCTTGCCCTGGTTCTCAATCCAAGTGGAAAAGCATTCAGTCTTTTCACCATTTAACTATGTTAGCAGTAGATTTTTTTATAGATGCTCTTTATTAGGCTGAGGAAGTTCTCTGCTATTTCTACTTTGCTGAGAATTTTAAACTCGTAAATTGTTTTGAATTTTGTCAAATACTTTTTCTACATCTACTAAAATGGTTCTTCTATTTTATTTTTGTTAATATGGTGAATTGCACTGACTGATTTTCAAGTGTTAAGCCAACCTTAATTCCATACAACTTGGTCATGAGATCTTTTCCTTTTTATATACTGCTCAATTCAATTTGCTAAAATCTCTTTCACAATTTTTATGTCTATGTTCATGTGGAATATTAAACTGTGGTTTTGTGGGGTTGTTTTCCCTAGCAATATTTTCATCAGTTTTTGGTAAAGGATAATATTGGGAAGTATGCTCTCTTCTTCTATTTTCTGTAAGAGTTTATATAGAATTGGTATTATTTCTTCCTTAAACATTTTGTGGAATTCTGTAGTGAAATGAACAGGGTTCTGGAGTTTTCTTTTTGAGAAGGTTTTTAACAACAAACTCAAATTCTTTAATAGACATAGGGATATTCACATTATCTCTTTCTTCTTCAATGAGCTTTGATAGTTAGACTCCTTCAAGAATTTGTCCATTGCATTTATTTATTTATTATTATTATTATTTTTTTTTATTTATTCATTCATTTATCCCCCCCTTGCTGCTTGTGCTCACTGGGTCAGCTAACCACGCCGTGCGGGCGGGCTTGCCTTCACCAGGAGGCCCCGGGAACCAAACCCGGGGCCTCCCATATGGTAAACGGGAGCCCTACTGATTGAGCCACAGCCGCTTCCCTGTCCATTGCATTTAAGTTGCTGAATTTATTGGCATAAAGTTTTTCATAATATTCCCTTATTATCCTTTCAATATTTGCAGGCTTGGAAGAGATGTCCCTTTTTCATTCCTGATATTGGTAGTTTGTGTCTTCTCAGTTTGTCCTTATCAGTGTGGTTATAGATTTAGCAGTTTTATTAATCTTTCCCCAAAATCAGCTTTTATCTTCATTAATTTTCTTGATTTGCTCCTTTGTTTCCTATTTCACTGGTTTCTGCTTTTATCTTACTTTCCTTATGTTTTCTTTGGTTTTAATTTCTTCTATTTTTCTAGTTTCTTAAGGTACAATCTTAGATCACTGATTTTAGACCTTTCTTCTTTTCTAATACTAGCATTGAATTAATTTATGGATCCACCCCACAAATTCTGCTGTGTGGTGTTTTGATTTTCATTCAGTTCAAGATATTTTCAGATTTTCTATGTGGTTTCTTCTTTGACCCATGAATAATTTAGAAGTGTGTTAACTTCCAAACGTTTGGGGATTTTACAAATATCTTTATGCTAATAATTTCTAGTTTAATTCTGTTCTGGCCAGGTAACATACTTTGTATGATTTCAATCCTTTTAAAGTATTGAGACTTGTTCTATGGTCCAGATTATAGTTTATCTTGGTAAATGTTCCATGTGCACTTGAAATGAATGTGCATTCTACTGTTAAGCGGAGGGTTCCATAATGTCAATTAGGTCAATTTGATTGATGTTATTCAAGTCTTCTATGTCCTTACTGACTTTCAGTTTAGTTGTTATATCAATTACAGAGAGAGGAATGTTAAAATCTCCAACTATAATTGTGGATATTTCTCCTTCCAATTTTCTCAGGGGTTTTGTTTGATTTTCTTGCATAAACATATATATAACAAAATTTGCCACTTGAACCATTCTTTTTAACGGATTTTGCTTTTTTCTTCTTTATTTTTAGAGGCGCTTTAGATTACATAAATGTTACATCAAAAATATAGGGGATTCCCATATACCCTTCTCCCTCCTCCCATACTTTCCCCCATTAACAACATCTTTCATTAGTGTGGTTCCTTTGTTACAACTGGTGAACACATATTGAAACATTGCCACTAACCACGTCTATAGTTTACATTATGGTTTATACCCTGTACCATACAATTTCACAGATTTTGACAAAATGTACAATGGCCCATATCCACTACTGCAATATCATGCAGAAAAACTCCAATGTCCCAAAAATGTCCCATGTTACACCAATCTTCCCTCTCCCTCCCCTCAGAACCCCTGGTGACCACTGTCTCTATACCAATGATACAAGTTCTTCCATTACTAGAATAATAAGTCTACTTTAGTCCATAGCTGCATACTCCCCTTATGTTTGTTGGTTCCTCAGTCTTGAGAATTTTAGAATGGTGATGCCTACTCTGCTTCCAATTGAGAAGGGGCTTAGATCCCATGGGGCAGATGGATAGAACTGTTTTGCTTGCAGTTGTAGATACTCTGTTTTGGGGGATGGGGGATTTTACTTTTAAATATAAACAGATGCCAGGTAAGCATCAGGTAAGGAATTGAATTAAATGCAAAGGAATTAGTAATTGTCATTCATCAGGAAGATTTTATCTGGATATTCCTTCGTTAACTGTCCTCCCACAGCTACCGTTGATACATAAATGACATATCCCCAGAGCGTAAAACAATCGCCAAGGAGCAACACTGAATAAATCCAGACCATAGTGCAGCAACTCTCTGGCTCCATGGTAAGGAGGTGACAGCGTTTGGCAGAAGTGAGTGGAAGCTGCAGGCCCTAGATTAACCTCCAGGGCAGTGGCTGCAGAATGGCAGCAGCCGAACTCAAACGCCTGCCCCCTATCCATTTTTAAATGTACAATTCAGTGGTATCACTTTTACCATGTACTACCATGACAACCTTCTATTACTAAAACTTTCTCATCACCCAAAAAAAAACTCTTTACCCACTAAGCAATAACTCCTCAAACCCCCAGCCCTTGGTAAACTTTAATCTACTTTCTGTCTCTATGAATTTGTTTATTCTAGAAATTTCATAAAGTGGAATCACACATTTACCCTTTTGGGTCTGGCTTATTTCAATCAGCACAACACCCTCAAGGCTCATCTATATTGTAGCATGTATCAGAATTTCAATCCTTTTGATGGCCGAAGAGTATTCCATGGCATGGATATACCACATTTTGTTTATCCATTCAACTGTCAATGGACATCTGGGTTGTTTCCTCTATAAGTTTTTGCTTCATACATCTCAAAGCTCTCTTATTAAGTGCATACACAATAAGGGATTGTTGTGCCCTCTTGATGAATTAACTCTTTGAACGTTATGAAATGTCCCTCTTTATGGTATAGTTTCCTATATACATGCATACAATCTCATAATGAAACACTAGCCTAGGACTCAGGAGTCCAGTTTCTGCCAGCAAGATAGTCTTGAGAGCAAGACTATGTCATATGTCACTTCTGCATAGCTCCAAGAACTTAGAAGTGCTAAGCACAAATCCTAATTGAGGTAGGTTAAATATCCATCATCTGTTCTTCACCATCATTTTCTCCAGCAGGTGAGTTGAATTTTGCTTTTTATATATGTACATACCTGCTTACATGCTACTAAGTAGAGTTCAAGCCTCATCCTATATCTACATAATTTAGGATTTTCTTCTAATGGTAAAAGGCTATTTTAACTGCATACAACTCATTCACTTTTACACTGAATTTATGGGCATATCTCCTTTTCATTGCACTTCACAGATACTCTAGTTTTTACAAATAGAAGTTTTGTGGCAACTCTGCATTGATTGAGCAAGTCTATCAGTGCCATATTTCCAACAGCATGTGCTCACTTTGTGTCTATGTGTCATATTTTAATTAAAGTATGTACACTTGTTTTTTTAATACATAATGCTATTGCACACTTCATGAAAATTACAGTATATACAGTATAGCGTAAACATAACTTTCATATGTACTGGGAAACCAAAAAATTCATGTGACTTGCTTTATTGTGATATTTGCTTTATTGCAGTAATCTGGTACCAAGTCCACATCTCAAAGTATGCCTATTTTTTTTTTTTTCTTTGAAGAGAGAAGGCATAACCAAGCAAACCAATAGGTGAGCACCAAAGCATCTTTAGAAGGGTTACCAGGACTCTACAGGAAAAGCCACTGTGCCTAAAAAAGTAGTGGACTAACTGAGGAGCCCAGTATCTTGTACCACCTCACCACTGCTTCATTGTGCCAGACTTAGTTTCTGGAAGGGAAGTTAAACTTAGTGTCTGTGAGGGTGAATATTAGGCTTCTTCCAGTTCTAACATGAGTGTTAGATCCTAAGACCTTCTTTCATGCAAAGTGAAACACCTAACAGCCTAACAGAAACCTCAGGCCTCAAAAAGCTTTTCTCCAACTCTAAATTATTCTCCTTTCTTGGCCATGCTAGTCTTTTACCCCACAGTCATTAAGAGAATAAGCTGGTGAATTGGGCCATGATGATTCTCTGGATCTTAGGTTGCTTACATGTAAAAAGAGGGATATTATGGCCTATCTTACAGAGTTGCTGTGAGAATTAGAAACAATATGGATACAACACCTAACATAGAGGAGGTCTAGTTCAATAAATGAAATTAGCTATTATATATAATCATTAGGTATTAGTTGTTTTATTAGTGACCAAGGAGTATGAAGTAATCAGAGTTGACCAAGGCCTCAAAATAACCTCTCCATATACCCTAGCCTCTTCCTTCCTTTAACTCTAAATACTTCCTCTGCTTTCGGTTTATAATTCTGGCCTCTATTAAGTCCAACCATATGCCAGCCACTACAGTAAAGGGCAGTCTAAGATGGTTTCATCTAATCGCTAATAATGAAGGAACAAACTATGGCAATAAAAAAAAGTACTGCCTCATATCTGTGGAGTGCTGTATAGTTTACAAAGTGCTTTTGCATACATCATGTCATTTGATTCCCAGGACAACTGTGAGAGGAGGAAAAGCCAGGTCTTATTATTCCCAAAAGACAATGAGTGACTTATTTAAAAACACAGCTAATATACAGTGCACTTGAGCCGACATACTCTAAGCCCAGTGCTCTTTATACTAACATTAAATGTTATTCAGAAAAAGTCCCCTTTGGGGAAATCATAACTACATCTGTAGGATATTAAAATAAAGTTCATAGGCATGATTCCATTTATATAAAATTTAAAAATAGGAAAATAATCTTATGAGATTTTTTCCTTCCCTGAGTAGTCAGCAAATCTATGGAGAAAGCCAATCTATGGCACAAGTTGCCTATTGCATTTCTCTGCTTTGCCAGAGGAATGGATCTTTGGCTGCAACAGAACAAGCAGCAGCCATTTTCAAAGTAGATTGTAGGAAAAATACAGCCCAAGTACCTACAGTACAATGGAGCCCATTCTCTCCACCATAAAGATAGCATAAAAAGTGATTTAAAAAACCTACTGTTTAATGAGTACTTACCATGTGCCAGGCTCAGAAATGTTAAGTAACTTACCCAAAATTATTCAGCTAAAACTAAAAATTATTCAGCTCCATAATCTAGTATTTCCAGCTATACTGCTGGGAAAAAATCAAAGGCAAGGCAACACACCCTGAATGTATTTTCCATGATGACTCCACATGGTTACGCTTATTGGCTCAGTGGGTCCAAAAGCCAGAGTTCTAATTCTGACTCTGCCATGTACTTTCAGTAGGGCCACGGTAAAGCCATTTAACCTCTCTGAGCCTCTACTTATATTACAAATGTAGAGAACACGCTGCTCCATTTCCCTCCAGTGAGGATCAATATGAGAACAAAATACAGCCACTTTAAATGTAAGAAAATTTATATACAGAAGAGATTATTCATTTAAACTTCTACTACTGTTATCTCTTATTGTTAGAGTTGCAACCGAATTTCTTCTCACTAAGATAGGAAGTACTTAAAGCACAGAAAATACTTTGCTAATTAGGAAAAAAAAAGTATTGAAAACAAAACAAAACTTCTGCCTCTAGAGAGAGCTCTGATAGCCACTGTGAAGGGAATGATCTGCCTGGTCACTCTGGGTGTGACACAGAAGTCGTTGCACTCTCTGCCAACAGGCCTGCAATCTTCAAACTAGTTGGGGAATACAGACTGAACATAAAAAAATGCTTGCTTGGGCTTTCTTTCTGTTTTTAATGAAGTTTCTGGTTCTACAGATGCTGGCGGTGTAAAACCACAGGCCAATAAAACCACAGGCATAAAAAGAATGTAGCATAATCAATGAGTAAGTTATATAGACCTATCTCTTCCTAAAACTAGGTATGTGGTTTGAATAAAGTTTTTAATTGAAAATATTTTAGGGGAAAAAAAGTTTAATTTTTTAAAAAAGTGTTTTGTTAGTTGCTTACCTTAAGGAAATGAAAAGAGAAAAGGGTTTCTGAGTAAGATTAGGCACTAAGGCTGCATAATAAATAACAAGACTAAAATCTAGTACAAGGATGCAATCAGATTTCAATCTGTACCAGTTCTGACCAAATGATACTGTCAAGACGATCATCTTGGGAAACAGTCTGAGGCTATTTTGTCTAAGCTTAACAAGAAGATGTTGTTACTACTTGGCAACATTTGCAATGAGCACAGGACAACATAAGCACCAATTCACCACCCATACTCCAGTGAGAAGCGTGGAATACTTTCAGTGTGCACTTGAGTCTTGGATGCAACCATTCCCACTCCCAGGAAAATTTAATAAGCTGAGAGACACCAATTTCTTTTATCTGAAATAAAATCCAAACAGTGGCTGAGGCATTTTCTTAGTGTTTCGATACCTTTCTGCTTACTATAAAGTATAAAAATAAACTGTTCAGTTTGGACCTCATGATAAAGAAAAAAGGTTATAGAATATGACCATTCTATTTTGAAAATTCTTTCCACAAAACAGTATTAAGAAAAGAACTGAATCCTTATCCTAGAAAGTAAACTGCAAGTTTACTTGTTTGCTAAGGCAGAAGACAATGGCAGTGGTGCAGATGATCTGCATGGTTTTCTCCCTACCTTGGTAAAGTCAGGCTAGGTTCATAGAACTTGTGGTTCTGGGTTACCCACTCTACCTTCTGTACTACTAACACCATGTGCCACAACCTTTCTTGTTCTGACACCTGCTCCCACCTCAAACAAGGAATTAGAATCCAGATATCCCACTATCTCCGCTCACTAGGCTCTGTCACCTATGTAAAACATATATCATGGCAACATTACACACTCAGGCTTACCAACTGGGTAACTTGTTTTCATTTTAAAAAGGCATATCTTCAAAGGTAAGAATGGCTAAAAATGTTGCTTTGCCAGTCAAACAGAATATACAAGCAAAGATAAAGATCTATTTATTGAAAAATGAAAAATAACTGATCCAACCTACTTGTTTTACATATGAAAACACCAAGGCCCAGAAAGTGACATGTCTCTGTAGGGGAAATAATTCAGGGTCTGGAATCAGTCTATTGGTCAGTAAAGTGACCCAGAAAAGATTAACTATGAAGATGCAAATGAACAATCTAAAATTTCTTCATTTATTTAGCCAGTAATTTTTACTAAGAGATACCTCTAGTTAGATGATTTGTGTAGTAGCTTTTCCTGTATAACTCATCCTAGTCATCTAATTTAATCAGTAATATAATGAAGACATTATAGAATGCCCCAGTGTATACAGTAGTGGCCTTATGAGATCTACAGCAAGGGGTCTATTCTTCCATCACTACGTGAGAACACCTAGCTGGGTGTGCTGCCAGAAAACCAGGCTCCAAATACTGTGACTCTATGAATCACTGGCTTTGTGTTGCCAACATTCCCTTTTGGAAGCTGCAACTAATAAGCTTAAACACAATCTGTTCTAACTGACCCTTTGGAAAGTCACTAGTCAATTGACGTCTGTTCTGCTTTTACCTGTGTTAACCAAGTATCTTTCATTAACAGTAAGCTGACACTTGCATAACACATAGTTTAAAAAAAATAAAGAAAGAATATTTTAAAGTTAGAAGACATCTGTTTTAAAAAACTTAAGAGCTACATGTATTGGTTCCTATTAAATCCAGGACCTTGAGAACACTAAATAAACTTAAATAGGTATATAAAGACATTAGTTTGGGCTCTCAGAATGCTTCATCAAGGCCTTGAATTATGTGTTCACTGAGATGAGCTGTGTATTTTGAACTTGCCTTTCAGTTTTTATGGTAATTTATTTGTCTTTGGTCTCCAATTCTTGTTTAAAGACTATCAACCTGATCAATTGCACTAACTCCTGACTTCCTGGGGAACTGACCTTTCCAAGCCCCCATGTTGGATCCCTGTCCTAACAGAGGGAAGCTTCCCCTTCTCTGCCTATTAAGGTCAACAGTGGAACTTAAAAAAAAATAATGTGAATCTGCTTCAAACTGCATCCTGGGTCAGAGTCTGCAACTTGAATAATGAGAAAATATTAGTTTGTCCCATCTCCCCCAATAGTTTTTAAATTCAGGATTCATAGAGATGGTCAGCATTTATAGAAAAATTTATCTCTTTCTTATTTTTCCTTTTACAAAACTATTCACATGGTTCCACAATTTTTTAAAAAAACAAAAAAATAGTGAAGTCTCCCTTCCTGTTCCACCTCTTCTATACTCACCTAGTTCCTACACACACACAAACTTCATGGTTAATTTTACTAATTTCATGTATACTCCTCCAGTTTCTTTATTTATATATAAGTTAACAAAATGTATATTCTTATTTTTCCCTTTTCTTTTTACACAAAACGTAGTATACAGTAGGCATATTTTGCTTTTTCCATTTAACAATTTATCTTGGAGACCTTTTCATTCAGTACATAGAGAGCTTTCATGCAAATAGCTTTTAAAGCTCAGCCTGGGGCAGGAAAGCTAAGAGTCCAAGAGATAAAAGCAGTTATCATCTCTGGTTATGAGGAGCCAGGGAGCAGCTGAGCTCACAGTTGAGCTCACAACAGCAGCCTAGGCTCCACACTAGCATGCCTCTTCTATCTCTGAAACTCTGTAACAACCCTGGAAAGAGCCCTACCTAGAGAATATCTCCAACCCATTTATTTTACACATGACAAAAAAGAGGACAGGAGGGCAGAAGGGACTTTTCTAAAGTCAGGGACAGAATCGGAGGTTGCTGATCTTTTGCATTCTGGCCCCAAATTCTCTCACCTGTACTATCTATGTCAAAAACCTTTAAGGCCTTGACACTACCTGCAGTGTAAATTTCAAATCTATCTGTCTAACACTGGTCCCAACTGGGAGGAGGATATGATATGGTGGGAAGAGTGAGAACAGTAGGCATAGTCAGGAAGTCTGGCTTCTAAACCTGAACCCTTTTTGGGTTCAGTTTCCTCATCTATAAAATAAGAGGCTTGAATTAGACACTCTCTAAGGTCTTTTCTAAGGTCTCTATACAGTCTTTGACATTTACATTCTACATTCTAACTATGTCTCGTCTTTGCAGTTGTACCTGTGCTCATGCTGTTAGTTCCAACTGGAATGCACCTTTTGTTTCTCTTCTTCCCATCTTTCAAGGCCCAGCTCTACCTCTCCTGGTATTTATCTATTCAGTAAATTTTCCTTGTGAACAAGCCAAGCACTCCCACCTGAGGACCTCTGAACCTGCTTTTCCCTCAACATAGTTTACTCTCCTTCTAAAGTGTCACACAAATTGCTCTCAGTTCATTCAGGCGGTGTCTGCTCAAATGAAACTTATAAGGGTGTTTTCTTGAGCCATCTAAAAACAGCACTTCCCTATCATTCTCCTCTGTTTCATCTTTCTTCACAGTACCCATTACATAATTTGTGTTTAGTCTATTTCACCCCATTGGGATGCAAACTCCATTACAGCAGGGACTTTTATGTTTTTTTTTTTTAAACCCAGAACAACACCTGACACATAATAAGCACCCAAAAAATATCTGTTGAATGAAGGAAAGAAATGTGATTATATGTGAACAAAAAGCACAAGCTGTGGAGACTCTAATTCTAATACCACTCTATTAACCAATGTTGCAGTGTTTCTGACATTCAATAGCTTGTCTTATAAGAAAGTCCTGTCTGGCAGTCCCAAATGTAAAAAAAAGCCAGGGAGGCAGCAAATAGCTTTGGGAGATTCATGTAGTCAAACAGCAGGGAATCTGGAGTCCGACAGACTAGTTCTAATTCTAGACTCTGCCACTGTGCAACCTTGAGCATGTCCTTAACCTCTGTACAATGGATAACAATCTACCTCACAGGTATATGAGAATCAGGAAAAATGGTGTATGTAGAAGCATGTCAAGAAGAAGGTTATCATACCTTGTAGGTAAAGTATTATTAAAGGCCAGAATTAGGCTCAAATTATCTGCAAACAATTCTGGTTAAAAGATAAATTCCATGCAAAAAAAAGTGTCCATTCTTTAAAAAAAAACACACACCCATGCATGCTTATCCACATATACATTTACATATTTTGGAGAAAAAGTACAGCTCTGAAAGACACACATGGAAAGTAAACCTGACTTACTAGAAAACTCTTAAATCTGAAATCCTTCCACCGATTCCACTCTTCAATGTGAACCCTATTTGCCAGGGCTGAAGACGAACAGGCCACTGACTACTATGAAAATGGGACGTTCCGGTGGAAGAAATAAACTGCAACCTCTTATAGAATACTATAAGCACCTGGACACTTAGGCCATCTAAAGCTTCCATCCATTTTTCCCAGACTGTTTAATAAAAGCAAGCCACTCAATGACCTATGTTATATCTCTAAGAAACCCTAGAACAGGTCAGCATTACTTGTTGCATTTAGTGGATAAGAAAACCAAGCCCTCCATCTCCTCTAAAAAGTCTTTTTTTTTTTTTTTAGGAGGTACCAGGGATTGAATCCAGGACCTTGTACATGGGAAATGGGTGCTCAACCACTGAGCTACACCCACTCACCAAAAGTCAATCATGATATTCAGCCCACACCAATTTCTTCCTAACTTGAATACTTACAGTACTTAGTGATGGACACGTACACTTCAGTGTGAGATCTTACACCATCTCTTTACCATGCCAAATGTCTTCCTTGTGTGGCAAGGTCTGAGTCTTATTTTTCATAAGAGAGGCTCAAAAATACTAAACTGAATTGAATTTAACATGAAATTGTGGTGACTTGGTTCATAAGCACACAAGGAATTTAGGAACAGAGTCAAACTTAGAATCCTCACTTCCTAAGTTTCTAATTTAATTTTTAACCTACAAAAACAACACTGATTATTCACATCACTTCTATTTTAATTTTGATTGTAGGTAAACCTCCATGAGAGGGGCATTCCACCCCTCAGCCTCAACAAAGATATAGAACTGATCTCATAATGTCCCAAATACACTTCTTCCACAAAACCTTTAACAGTTGATTGCCTTTACGTTGACAGATCTGCTCCCAAGAAGACTGTAAGAGCCTCAAAGACAAGAACACCACCTAATTCACCTTTTTTTCTCTTATCATCTGATCCTAACTCAGTGAGACACACTATAATACTTAATAACTACTTGAGAATGCTAGGAAAGAGAGAAGGGAGGACCATGAGATTAAAAAATAGCTGATGTGTCCAACTGCATGCCAATAAATGCTTTATAAGAACCATATTAGTTAATTATAAGAGGATGAACAAACAAAACAATGAATGATATTGGACTACAAAGTAATTCTCTCAGCTTTCATACTTAGTTTATCATCTTAGCTTGAAAGTAATTACATGAATACTAACATTCTTAAAAAACATTATTATTCTAAAATAAACTTTTCTTGACCTTTGCCCAGCACTTTCACTGGGAAAACAATAAAATTACTTAAATTCCACTCCTCTGCTTTTAAAAGGGAAAAAAGGAGAAAATCTAAACCTGTCCTTATATAGGTGGCAAAATAACTTTTTACACTTTAAGTAAATCTTCTTAATTATACTGAAGCATTTCAAATTGAATGTGAGCTACTGAACACTGAAATGTGTATGAACTATCCCCAAACCTTAGTTTACCTAATAACTTCTAGGTAAATTATTATCACTCTGAAACAAATAAACAGCTCCCTTTGGTCAATTCTTTCAGTAGCTACAAGCCACCAAAGTTTCAATGTAATGAAAACTCCATTTTTCTAAGTCCTCAGGAATACCTACTCACATTAATCTTGCCAACTTCCTCAGGTATACACTGGTCTCAAGATTTGTGCTGCCACCAGGGGGCTGGTTATTTTATGTCACATTCTTGCCCCAAAGCTAAGACAGAGAGTGGAGGTGGGGGGGAGTTGTTTCTTCCAGAGCCTGCTACAAGGAGACAAGGAGGCAGAACCCTGTGCTGTGGAAAGACCATGGCCTTTGGATTTAAACCCCTTACTCTCCCATCCACCAACTGTATGACTTTGGGTGTACGACTTAGTCTTTCTGAAACTCTATTCTGGCATTGGTAAAATAAGGATAATTGAAACTTTCTAGAGTTGTTAGGAGGACTACATTGTATTACACGTATAAAGTGACTAGCACATAATAGGGGCTCAATAAATGTTAGTTTCTCTTCCCACTCTTTTCACAGCCACAAAACTTATCCAACACTATTAGAGCAATAACTCTGATTTCTATATTGGGGCCATTTTTAGGCCTGCTGGCAACCAGACTGCAATTCATTAAAACATTTATGCATGTATTCAAGATGATCTGTGCCAGTTCTTTAAAAGAAAGAGATCTTGATGAAAAAAAACAGCTTTATAAGCAGTCAGTCTTCTCCTTCTGCCTGTGGTTCCAAGAACAATTTATTAATAGTCTAACTGCTTTGAAAAACCTTTTCTTTATTTGGGCCCCCACTGATTTGTGGGTATTGTCGTCGCTGTCATTAGAGTGAATAACCAAAACATTTATTCTGAAAAAGCTACTAGTAAGGGGAATCATGAGAAGGAATCTTGGCACAGAAATCCTTGGCAGAAGTCTGGATTTCCATTTAGTTTGCAAAATTATGTGAATTCTAACAATACAGTACCACTTTTTCTCCTTGTTTTGGAGGAAAAATCTCTGGATTTATTTAGCTAAACATTTAAAGAAAATGGGCAAACTATTATAATTAGCTGCTATGTACATGGTTAAGTCACCACACAGCGTTAAATATCTCCTGTGGAAAAAAACAGTTTGGGAGTTAAGCCAGGATGACAACTGTATACCAAAACAGAAAGTATCTAGTGATAACTTGCATTTTGTTTAGGGATTGAATGATTTTACTATTTCAGGATTTTTTGTTTCTCAAGGAGTTTGCTACTATCCCTATTTTGTTTTTAGTGAAAAAGTAAAAACTCCCTTCCTCTATCCTTCCGGCATATAAAAAAGGATACTAGTTGTCATGTACTATTTTTGGTTGACAGCCAGAGCTATTTTGAGTAATTTTGGTACTATCCAATACTTAAGCCCAGAAAAAAGGTTAGCATAACATTAGTAAGCTAAAAAGTAAATTCTCAGCTTTTGGTTATTTAATAAGCATTTTTTTTTTTTTTTTTTTTTTTTAGCTATTTCCTCTTTGCCTTATAATAGCATTTTTCTTTTTAACAACCCAATAGACTATTTTTTGGTCAGAAACCATAATGGACTTCATCAACATAAGCTGTTAAACCATAATTAGAAAGTCCTACCTTTTGTGCATCTCCTGTGAAGTATGCAATGGCCAGGGTGGGCAGAATCATGAACAGTGCATTATAATAAAGCAGACCATATTTTCCCAGTTCCTAGAATAGGAAATAGTTAGGTATTTCATTTGCCTCTTGCAAAGTTATATACAACCCCAATGACACACACACACATACATACTTTCTTCCTCCACAGCATACAAAGAAAATTAGTCAAGTCAGAAATATTGCAAACATTAAGAAATAATCTAATCTTTCAGAAGACACATATACACAGAAAGTAAACTTAAAAGGTTTTAAACTTATTTAAAATAAATTCTTTGGCTGCTTAAGATGGGAGAAATAATAATAAAATAAACTGCTTCAAAACAAGTAGGGAAGACATTATTTTAAACACACATATATATAAAAACATCACTGAAGTTCTTCTTTTCCCAGAATTGAATCAAGAGTCCTTGAGTTAGCCTTGAGCTTTTCAGAAGCATAACAGAATGCCATTTGAGAGAGAGACATGGACAGATCCAGACACACAGACTCAGATGTAGACAAACACAGACAGACATAACTTCCCAGTGAAGTATTTCTGAAAATGTGTATGTGAAGGACAACAGAGATTAAGATTACATGGCTACAACTCCCAAAACACAATACGACTAGCTGTGCCCCCAGCTACTGGGGAACAACAAAGGACAACACACATCTTCAAACATAGGGAGCCTATGGGAACTCTGGGCCCACCTTTGATTCACATACTTCTGGGACATTCGGCGGGAAGCAGAGTCACCTGAAAAAGTAGGCCAGGGTTGGGAAAGTGGGGAGACACATGAGGAGAGGGTTGTGATGTCTAACTTCTGTGACTGAAAGATCACTGAATATAATAAAAAATCAAACTGACTTTTTAAAAACAGCTTTGAAACACTGGAAACAAATATCCAACTAGAGAAAAGTAGCTGATTAGACTATGATGCAGCCATACAAGGAAACATTATACAGCCATTTGGATGCTTAATAATACTGACTGACATTAAAAAGTATTCATGAAACAATACTAAGTAGAAAATATAGGTTAGAAAACAATTATCATCCCTCTTTTGTTTAAAATTTTACATACAAAGTGTATGTGTACATACACACACACATACAATAAAAATATCCACAAAAAATATTGATGGTGGGATTAAGGGAGATTTATATTTTCTTTCTCTTGCTTATCTATGTTTTCTATTACTTCTATCATAAATATGTATTACATAGGTTTTGTTTTCTTGGTTTTTTTTTTTTTTAGTTAAAAATGGATTTATTAAAAGCACCACAGTGTGACCATACTACTGCTAAGACAAACCAAATAATTGATTGTTTATCGTCCCCACAAGCACCAGTGAAACAATGTGCCTCAATTCTAAGGCAGCAAGAAAATATATTTAAATTAAAAAAGCGATAGTAGGATAAAAAAAATCTCTAACAATGGGTGCCCAGTCTGCCAAAGGCATGAGGGTGAGTACAAGTCATCCAGGAAATTGAGAATATGTGCATGCACTCACATGCACACACAAATTGTCCAGAAAACTGACAAACACCAAAATCTTAAATGCCAACTTTTCTGTTTTTCTTTTTACATTTTAACTATTTTGAATATCTTTCTCTCTGCCTTCTTCAAGAGTACACTAACTACAATATTATTAAGGAGGATCATCATAAACATGTATTACCACGTTTTTTTTTAGTACTTTCATCTACCTTTTATAGTTTTCCTGTTTTTTTTTTTTCTTATTGTTAGCTGACCCTTGTTACTATTGGTAAGCTTCTCTGTCTCTAAATATAATTCCACCTTCTAATTTGCTATTTCTAATCTGTGGAGTTGGAAAAGCAGATCACTGAAATTAAGTTTTAACTAATACAAATAAATCATAAGCCATTTCTGAGTAAAGAACTAAAGGGTTCTACTGGGAGCAAATTACTCAG